>BQKN01022134.1:2921-16209 GCA_022839385.1 Asparagus kiusianus
TTGAGTTGTTTCTTTTAAATGATCTCTTCTGGTATTTGGATGTCTGTGAGCATTTTTTGACGCCTACAATGACATGCGACCATACCGATTCGACCGATGACTCTTCTTGCCGGTTATCTCGCTATTTGGTTGAAGAAGTGCGTGGTTCCATATCAGTCTGGTGACGCCTTGCCTTTAGAGGTGCTCTACCCAGCTGTTCAGCTTGCTTATAAGAAAGAGCTTTCACTTCTTCCGGTGATGGTAGCTGACATTCACCGAGGACTTCGACAGCTTTCGGGTGCCTTTACACGGAAGGAAAGTGACTTGCCGGGTCAGATTCCCACCATTAAGACGAAGCTCCCGTATACTTATTTGATGGCTTGGTTCATCCTTCACCGTTCGGATATGATGTCAGTACCGAGCGCCACGGACCACTCTGTTCCCCTGTTACAGTTGCTTGAGAATGGCAGGTGGGAGGGACGCGGGTTTTCTGATGTCAGACAGCAGTTGCAGGTCCACAAGTGTTGGGCATTTTCCACTTGTTTTCCGCAGTTCTCCGGCCGATACGGCGAGTGCTTGATAGATGAGGAGAGGCCGAGAGAGTATCAGACTCATTTAGACATCGGCTGCTTCAACTGGCTAGTGAATATTAGGCCCGACTATCTGACTTTCCGGGTGAGGGATCAGTGCTTCATAGAACCATATCTACCATGCCGATTCGCTCGCCAGTTTGGCTATGACCAGCTTTACATTGGGAATCCTCGTCAGCAGCTTCGTACCCATAGTGGTTTGATAGACGGTCTCCGTGCTTGGTTGTGGACCGTGACTGGCTGTACTGGTGTTAGATTTAGTCTCCCGAGTGCTGATCGGCAGTTGAACCTTACTTTCTTGAGCTGCAAATGGTTGTTAGCAGCCAACAAGACTATCCCTGTGAAGCCGATCGCAGAGTTAGAGGCTGAGGCAGCTTCCCAGGTTGATTCCCGCAGGATTCGGGAAAACGCCCGGGCACAGAGGATACGGAACAAGACTCGTCGGATTGATGAAGAGGGACAGAGGACCTTTCATTCCACAGACGAGGCTTCAGGCGGAGATCCTGAAGATTATGATGACTTTTCCGAGCGAGGTTTGCGATTCATCTTTTTCTTTTATCTTCCAGAAGTATTGAAACTGACTATGGTTTGATGTTTCAGGGACCACAGTTGATCATGATGAAGAGTTCCGTCCTCCTCCCCAGGCGAGACCTTCGATCCCTACTGCTAGGCGGAAGAGATTAGCCCGTAAGCCGTGTGCAGCTTCCCGAGCTTCTGATATGGACCTGGCTGGCGATGATCCTGCCAGTGACGGAGGTAATATCCATCCTGTGAACCATTCTCTTGGTTATTCGGAACATTGACTCATGCTCTTCTATCTCTATATAGGAGTGCGTGGAGAGAATAAGATGAGTCCCGATCCCATTCCCGTATCTCCCGATGAGTCTGACCCACTACCTCATGTAGAGAGGCCTACAGGAGTTGCTGACATTAGAGAGGAGATCAATGTAGGACCCGATTCCGTGAATCCAGGTACATCTAACACTGACACTGTATTTCTTTAGATAATACACAAATGAATTTGTGTATCCTCTAACTGTCCTCTACATCTTGCTCCTTCAGATAATTTGCAGGAGGCGAATCCTGGAAATGAAGAGGCTGATGCGCCCGTGAGAGGTAACTCATTTCCATTAGTTATAGTCTCTTCATTCTTCTTTGGCACTTATATTCTTTTATGTCAGATTTCTCCATTGATGATTTTGACGAGGGAAGCTTGTTTGCGGACACTCCTATGATGCACTACATATATAGCTCTCCTCAGATCGATGACCAGTTACCTGGGGATATGTTTTCTGAGCCCGCCTTCGCTGAAAATCCCGAGGATGGTTCCTTTGAAGGTATGTGCCTCTTTCTGAGTTGATTATAGGACTAGCCAATATTGACTAATGCAACTATAATGTAACGCCTCTGCGAATTCTGTTTTGAATCTGGCAGGAGCTTTTGTTGAGAAAGACCCTGTTGAGCCGGCTGTGAGACCAACTACACCAGTTGATGCACCTACAGCCGTTACACCTCCACTACCCCCAGCGGCTCAAGGGGAAGAAGGTATAAGTCAACTCATTGAAGAGTGCTATTCCTTTTTCTTATTAAGACTTTTGACGGACTTCTCCCTTTTTTGTGTAGGGCGTTCTTCTCGTCTTCATGTCTTAGTGAAGGAGTTGTTATCTGACGACGATCCTGACAAGGTCGTCATCTGCATAGAAGTTCGCTCCTTCTTCTCCTTTGTGAATGCTATGATCGGCAAGCTCTTCCACGGCGGACTTTCACTTCACCAGTTTAAACCTCTCCTTAATTCCAGAATCAACTTGATAAGGGAAGCAGGATATCCAGACTTGGCGAAGACTATAGTTGACGATCTTGACTGCTTAGAGCATGAGCTCCAGATGTTTTGTGAGCTTCGAGATACCGGTGTCTCTTCCTTCATTACTGCTGAGCTGGAGACCCGTTTACAGTCATTGCGTGAGACTCAGATTCTCACTGATCTTGAGACTCAGGTGCAGCGAGACCGAGTGGATCGAGTTGAGACTAGCCTTGCCACCAGGTTATCTTCCCTTGCCGAGCTTGACTCTTCCATCACCTCTTGTGAGACCCAGATAGACCAGCTCAGAAGAGAACTCCACGAGAAAGAGGAGACATTGGGTATTCTCCAGATGACGAGAGGACAGGATCAGCAGACCTGCACGGCTTTGTCTAGTGAGTTGAAGTCCTTGAAGCAGAAGCTGGTCGAGACAGAGGAGACTGCTGCGAAGACTTCGACCGCCACTGAGGAGTCCATTAGAGCTGAGCTTAGCCAAGCTTATGATGATAAGCTGTCTAAGTTTAGTCAGTAGATTTTTAGCCACGGGCTTGATGTGTGATTTTGTTTGCTGAGTGTTTTGACTCTTGACTCTTTTAGTGAATTTCCTTTTTATCTTTATTATGATTTGTCATTCCGTTTGAAATGATTGACCACAATACTCATAGGATTTTTGGCAAATCCTCAGCTATCAACGGATTTGGTTAGCCTTTACCGACTACCGTTTGAGTCGGGCTAGCATGCGAATTGTTTAAATCCGCTCGCATGTAACGTTACGCTCAGAGATTGAATTCTCTGAGACTTCGTGCTATGATGTCGAATACATAGACTTCGCCATTGTTACGGGAATAGGCTACCCGGCAACACGTATTAGGTGTTGACTTTAGGATTTTTGGCTAACCCCCAGCCTTCAACGGATTTGATTAGCCTTTACCGACTACCGTTTGAGTCGGGCTAGCGTGCGGATTGTCTAAATCCGTTCCACACGTGACGTTAAGCTAAAAGAGTTAACTCTTTTAGTGCTACGATATTGAATACGTAGACTTTGTCTCTCTCCTATGAAAAGACTAAACAGCAACGTGTATAAGACGTTGACTTAGGATTTTTGGCAAATCCTCAGCCTTTAACGGATTTGATGTGCTCTTACCGACTACCGTTTGAGTCGGGCTTACATGCGGATTGTTTTAATCCGTTCCGCATGTGACGTTGTGCTAAAGGAATGAACTCCCCTAGACTTTGTGCTACAATTTTGAATATGTAGACTTCGCCGTTGTTATGGGAATAGGCTACCCAGCAACGTGTATTAGATGTTGACTTATCCCTAGTTAGGCTTTGGGATAAAGGTCCCCAGAGTCAGGCTCTGGTATCTTTTTCTACGGATAAAGATCAAACCGGCGACGCGTGTTAGGCGTCGACATATCCTTTCTTAGGATTCAGGATGAAATTCCCCATGCGTGTAAGGCATGGATTTTGGTGTTATTAATAACAACCTGCCACAATGTGGAATATGTGGGCGAGTGTTCTTTTCAACGGTTAAGAACTAACCGGCGACGCGTGTTAGGCGTCGACTTATCCTTACTTAGGTTTTAGGATAAAATACCCCAGAATCGAACTCTAGTGTCTTTTTCTGCGAAAAAAGACTAAACCGGCAGCGCGTGTTAGGCGCAGACTTATCCCTGCTTAGGATTCGGGATAAACTTCCTAGGATGAATCCTAAATTGCTAAATTTTGGGAAAACAGTTGGGGTGGGAAAGGAAGAATTTTATATTCTATTTCCCGGATCCTGGAAAGGAAGAATTTTATATTCTATTTCCAGTGCAAGAAAGAAACTGGAAGTGGGATCTCCACTCCGAGAATCTGGAAGATCTAGATAAACTTACCTTTTATAGGATGGGTTATCTGATCGAAAGAAGAATTCTTCGTTTATCGAAGTAAAATTTCTACTTCGGTTATAACCATGAAAAGTTTGAACCAAAGAGAAAGAAATGGAGCTCTTTCGTTTATCGAAAGGGGACTCCAAACTGAGAGTAGACCTTTTTGGTGGACTCACTGTCAATTGAAATTGATCAGTGAGGGATTTTGGTGGTGAAAATTAAATTGGGTTATCCTCTAGAATATCGGGTGTAATATACTTCGAGGAACTTCCCGATAAATGAGTTGTCCTGAACGTACTAGGGATAGTACTTTTTCAAAAACTTCCCATTTATTGGCATTAATTTCCTGTCACCCTCTAAAGAAATTAGGCGGTAAGCACCGTTTGAATAGACTGTGTCTATCACAAACAGCCCTTCCCACTTGGGTTCGAATTTACCTTTCTTCTTGGAAGTGAGGATTATTGGTCGACGAGCAGCGAGGACCAGATCTCCTTCCTTGAAGCTTCTTTGGCGAACCCTTTTGTCAAAAGCCCTGGATATCCTAGCTTGATAGAACTCGATGTGTTGTTGAGCCTCCAAGCGCTTTTCGTCCAGCCTTTCGAGTTCCTCAAGACGCTTTTGATGTTGCTCTTCGGTCGTCATCTCCGTGGCGAGAGCGATCCGAAGGGAGGGAATTTGAATCTCCAAAGGTAGCATAGCTTCACATCCGTATACCAACGAATATGGGGTAGCTCCCGTGGGTGTGCGTATGGTAGTGCGATAAGCCCAGAGTGCTTCGCCGAGTTTATCATCCCAATCTCGCTTATTGGTCTTCACGAGCTTTGACAGAATCTTGATGATCGTCTTGTTGAAAGCTTCAGCTAATCCGTTCGCAGCGGGGTAATAAGCTGTCGACGAAACATCCTGAATTTTGAATTTGTCACAAAACCTGATGAAGGCGTTGCTTATGAATTGCGGACCGTTGTCATGAATGATCCGCCTCGGCATGCCGTGTCGGTATATGACGTGATGCTTGATGAAGTTGATGACGTTGTTCGTCTTCACTTCTTTAAGCGGAATGGCTTCAGCCCACTTTGAAAAGTAGTCGGTGATAGCGAGAATAAATCGATCACCTTTGACTGAAGGTGGGAAGATGGGACCGACGATATCCATACCCCATGTCTCGAATGGCCAAGACGTGGTTGATGTGTGTAATCGCTCCGGTGGTTGGTGCATATAATTCGCATGCACTTGGCAAGCGTGACATTCTCGGGCGTACTCGATCGCGTCACGAACCATTGTTGGCCAGAAATATCCCATTCTTCTGATTCGATCATATAGCTTGGGACCAGGCTGATGCGCACCGCATTCTTCTTCATGTGCTTCCTTAAGAACTTCTTTTGCTTCTTCGTTCGAAAGGCATCGGAGAAGTAAGTCGTCATATCCCCGGCGATATAACGTACGGGTCTCGGTATTGTAAAAGAACCGTGGTGCTCTTCGGCGAATAGATTCTTTTTCCTTTACATCCTCCGGCAAAATACCGTATTGGACGTAATCGATGATGGGAAAACGCCAATCTCGGGACTCGGACCCGATTTGGGTTGAGTTCACCTCTTTGGCGTTTACGTTTCTATCTTCCTCCTCTTCGATATCCATATCGTATATGGGTACGCAGAGTTGGTGTGATCTTACTGTGACTAGCAGTTCAGTTTCGGGCGGTTGCGCGAGTGATACTGCTAGTGCTGCCAGTGCATCTGCATAAGCGTTCTGAAGACGCGGGATGTATTCAATGTAAAATTCTTCAAAAGAATCTGCCATTCTGACGGCCTCTTGGTGGTATGGAATCAGATCTGGGTTCCTGACTTCATACTCCCCACGAACTTGGTTGACAATTAGTTGAGAATCCCCAAAGGCTTCGAGATATTCGACCCCCAGCTCCTTGGCGAAACTGAGTCCTATGAGGAGTGCGTTATACTCAACTACGTTGTTAGAGCATGGACTCGTCAGCGAATAAGCTCGAGGCATCACGTGCTTCCCTGGGGAAACTAAGACAACTCCGACTCCGGAGGAGACTCTAGAACATCCCGGAGTTACTGCCTTATTGACTGCTCTCGAGGCACCATCAAAGTATAACTGTCATACTTGTTGGTGTGACGTGGTATTAACCTCGTGGGTTTCATCTGGCAAGTCATCGTATACTTCAACCGTATCTGTTGTCGGGCTTGCCGCCAAAAGATCACAAATCGCTTGTCCTTTGACCGACTTCTGCTGTTTGAAGTGCAGATCATACTGGGACAAAAGAAGGGCCCACTTTGCTAACCACCAATTCATTGAACCTGGTTGAGTCATGAACACCCGTACCGGATTAACATTGGCAATGACGTAAATCGTCTGGCCCACCAAGTAATGTCGCATCTTCTGTACTGCGAACACCAATGCGAGACATTCTTTCTCGATCATCGGATACCGAGACTCGGCGCCTATCAAGGTCCGACTTAGGTAATAAACTGCCTGTTCGTGACCATTATCATCGTCTTGTGCTAATAAAGCACTTACCGAATGGTTCATCGCCTTGATGTAAATCAAGAACGGTTTACCTGATTTTGGTGTGACAAGAACAGGGGGATTCATCAGATATGCCTTGATATCTTCGAATGCCTTCTGGCAAGCATCGTCCTAAATAAACGATAGCCCTTCTTGTTTAGCTTAGAAAATGGTTGGTACTTCTCGGAAAGATTCGAGATGAACCGCCTGATGTAAGCTAAACGTCCTTGTAATCCTCTGAGTTCTCTTAGATTCCTCGGGGGTTGCAATTCATTTATCGCTTTTACCTTGTCTGGGTCAATGTGTATACCCTTAGTGGTGACGACGAATCCAAGGAATTTTCCGCTGGACATTCCGAGGAAGGATTTTGTGGGATTCATCTTTAATTGATGACTCCGCATGAGATCAAACATCGTTCTCAAGTCTTTGACGTGATCTTCTTTATTGCGGCTTTTTACCACCAAATCATCAACGTAGCATTCAACAGTTTTCCTGAGGTGCTTCTGGAAAATCTTAGTCATCGCTCGTTGGTATGTGGCACCCGCATTCTTCAGACCGAAAGGCATCACCGTATAGCAGAAGATACCGAGGGGCGTTCTGAATGCTGTATGTTTCTCATCGTCTGGGTGCATCTTGATTTGATTATACCCCGAAAAGCCGTCCATGAAAGACATTCTTTCGAATCCGCATGTATTGTCGATAATGACATCCGTGATTGGGAGAGGGAAATCGTCTTTCGGACACGCTTCATTCAGGTTCCTGAAGTCAATGCAAATCCTGATTTTGCCATTCTTCTTCATGACAGGAACGATGTTGGCTAACCAGTCTGGATGTTGTTCCTCTCGGATGAATCCTGAGTCGATCAACTTCTTAACCTCAGCCTCGATGGCTTCCATGATCTGCGGACGAAACCGTCTTTGCTGTTGCTTGACAGGTTTGGCATCCGGCTTGATGTCGAGGCGGTGCATTGCCACATTGGGGTCAAGTCCTGGCATGTCTTCATAGTTTCAGGCGAAGACATCAATGTACTCTCTGATCAAGGCAATTAATTCCTTCTTTTCATCTGGGGGAAGACTACCGCTGATGAATATGGGCTTTGGATTGGCCTCATCGCCCATATTAATTTGGACTACTTCGTCTTCGGTGGGTGGCTCTCTTTGCTCGAACCTATCACCATACTACATGTTTAAGTGATGAACCCATGGGTCCTCCCACGATAGCATTTGATCATCGTCCTCCATCGTAGATGGATCCGCTGTGGTCATGTTTGACATCAAGGTCTTGAACATTTCTCCCAAACTTGTGTCGGAATCCTCAGCTGAAGAATCTGGCAAATACCCATCCTTAGCTTTGTTAGCAATGTGATCAATGATTTGCCAGCCACATTCGTCTTCCGATGAGACATAGCCTAGGCCTCTCTTGTGATGGTAATAATTATCTGGTTTCCCCTTTGGTACATACGCCGCTTTGACTGGGACACGAGAACCTCGATCGAAGTATAAACCCTCTCCGAGTGTGAAGTCGTACCCTTGTTTTTCCATGAGCACACGCGCTTCCGGACTATACTTAGATAAGTGCAGACCAGATTTGTCGTCATCTTTATCTTCTCTTAGGAAATGATCTGGCACCGGAAGATTTTCTCCTTTACCGTATATCACTGCCTTTTGTCCTCCTGTTTTGGCAGGAATAATCCGAGTTGTTCCGAAAGAATGCTGGGGACGCTTCTTCGTTACATAAGAAGATCGGAGCGGCATACATAACTCGGGATTATCGTATAATCCCTTTATCGCATCATCAAGAGACAAGGAATACTCTAAATCACGATTTATTTCAATATCAGCAAGTTGCCAGTTACAACCGCCATCTGACGACTGTTCGTCGTCGAGATTGATTACAAAGGGTACAATGTTATTCAAAACAAAACCACCATTGTAATCGAATCTGGCCTCGGAATCAGCTTCTTCTTCGCTGTCCGTGCCTTGGATCGATGGTTCCGTATCAGATTCGTTACCATAAAGGAGAGAATTTGTGAAGTAGTTCTCATACCCTTTGAATGGTTGCTTATCCGCGACCACCGTCCTAACTCTTCCATCAGTGTCGACATATTTCAAGCACTGATGTAGAGTAGAGGGAACTATAACATTACTATGGATCCAAGGCCGACCCAATAGTAAGTTATAGGATGTCTCAGCATCAATCACGTAGCACGTGACCTCCATCTTCAGATCGCCCATTTGGCACTTTATCCAGATTTTTCCCAAAGGTCTTGACCCGCTGGTGTTGAATCCGTAAATGACTATGCCCGTAGATGCCAGCTTGCTGACTGGAATGCCAAGGCTGTGCATTAGGCGAAGTGGCATAATACTCACAGCGGAACCCGGATCCACTTGGTTTCGGTTGACCTCGCTGGAGCCAATGTACCCGATGAAGTACAAGGGCCGATCATGATTTGAATTCTTCGTCTGCATGTCCTCTTTGGTAAAGGTGATGCAGGGAAGATTCTTGGCCGCCACATTACACTGTTGGGCTAACATTTCCAGTTCTTCGGGAGCTGGTTTGATCCTGGTGAGGAATGCCTCCGAATCGGCCAAGGCTTCTTGCAAGGCTTCTCTAGTTTCCTTGGACAATCGGAGCAACTCATACAGCGTTATCCGCGCTGGAATATTGGCTAGCTGAGCCATGATGTCGAAGGCACGCGGATTTTTTGAACTCTCCGGTTTGTCCTTTCCAATCGGATGACTGAAACGAGACTGCTTCGGATTCTGAACCTCCTCGGGCCCCTTTTCTTTCTGTTTGTCAACCGGCTGTCGTCGAGCATCTTCAACCGGTTTGGGAACTGTAATCACCCCTAGTTCTGTGAGAGTCTTGGCTGGTCCCCGTTTTGTCACCCCCTGTTTAGCTATTTGATTCCCAGGAGATGGATATTTGAAGTGGTATTCGTTTCCACTCCGGGTCGCAAAGACCTCCTATTCCTCGTCGGAAAATGGAAAAGCGGTGATCCTTTCATCGTCTTCACCCGGGATGGCAGAAACTCCATAGCAAGACTTCCCTTTCCCCTTTGAGTTCTTCTTTGATGACGATCCGGCCCATTGTTCATCCTCAATCAGGTCGGGGTGAACCCAAAGGATTTCGCCGTTCGGGGCCGTGTGTGGCACGAGTCCCTTTTGGCACTGTCCGTGCGGGTCGTCATTCACCGTCTTCATCCCGACTTTGGTGACGCGCTTCGGCTCAAACCAAGCTGTAGGCACTGATCCGAAGCTGATTGACACCGCATTTGCTCCCACATTCTTGGCTGGTTTCGGAGTTATGACTCCTACATCGATCAACGCTTGGATCTTGTCCTTGAGGTGGTAGCAAGACTTCGTTGGGTGGTGGACCGCTCTGTGGTACGCACAGTACTTCGGAGGATTAGTAGCCGGTTGGCCTCTTTCCGCCTTCTTTCTTCTGAGGAATCGCTCAGCTTGCTCTCCTCGGACTTTCAAATCCTTCCAGGTCTTGGATGGTGCGGTGCCCATTGCTTCCAACACATCCAGCGAAAGGTTGTTGTGGCAGGTCTGGAGGATGAATTCCTCGGTGATTGGGTCCCGACAATTCATCGCCTTGTTGCGGAACCTCTTGACGAAGGTGTCGACTAGTTCCCCGTCTTTCTGCTTCTCATCGAGCAACGATCCGATAGAGATTTCGGTGTCGTCGTCGAAGAAGTTCGCGAGGAACTTAGTCTCCATGTTGTCCCAGCTGCTTATGCTTCCTGGCTTGAGGCGACGATACCAATCGAAGGCAGCTCCGCGAAGAGTGCCGACGAATGACCGTACCATCAGAGGCTCATTACCAGAGATGACTCCCAAGTGCGATTTGAAATAAATCAAATGCTGAGTGGGTGAACCCATCCCATTAAACGGCGTGAAGTTAATTAGACTGAACTTCGCCGGATATAGGATTGATTCCCACTCTCTCGGGTATGGACAAGGAATGCCTGTCTTTTTCGTCTCTTGAGCAGAGATCAATGTGTTGATCTTGCTCTCGAGATTTTTAATTTTTAGGCTTTCACCTGTATCTTCGCTAGCATTATCATTACCACCCCCTGGATTGATGGGAGGGTTATTAGCATTGCGAGCTTCATTTGTGTCCTCATCTTCCAGGTTGTTCTGGTTGTGACGACTTGGTTCGCCTTGTTGGTTCCTCAATGCTTGAAGCTGTTGGTCATGCATCTCTCTCATGTTCTGCATAGCCATCTGCATTTCTAACCTAAAGGTTTCCTGTTGTTTGGCCATAGCATCTTCAAGCATCTTGGCCACTTGCTCCGCGCTTATCATGAACGACTCGCGGGGATGTCCTTCACTGGACACGGTGTTGTCAGATGCAACTGCTGAGCCGGCATCTGATTCTTCATCTCCCGAAGGTACTCTTATTCGGACTCTACCATACGTCGCACGGATGATAGCTCCGGATTGAAGACGAGTTACACGTCGGGTTATTTCTGGAACCGCCTCAGGGTTGTCCTGAGCTGATGTTCCTGTGCTGGTCATGTTGGCGGTGACCCTTGAATGTTCACCGTCTTCGACCCTTGTTCTTCTTCATTGGAAACGCCTATGCCTTGGCTTTGGCGCTCCAGTGCTGAGTCTTTTGAACACCGAGACTCTTTCGGGGACTACCTTGACGCAGTTGCATTCAGACAGTACTACCCGAATGAGCTTTGAACAAGGACATTGAGTCCCGAACCTTTGAGGGTTCCTCTTTCTGGATTTGTTCGTACCCCCGGCACGATAGTACAGCTCGTCTGTTTGAAGGTCGGAGCAACCTATCGTGTGTTGGCACGATCTCTCAGGTATAACGTTGTCGTCATCAGATGACAGCGTTTCCTTCTGAGGATGAATTGTCTTCTTCGGACCCTCCAGAGTCACACGCCTTGAAACTCGCCTTTGCAGGCATGAATTTTCAGCGGACTCTTGCACTTCTATGCGCAAAGTTGTGTGCTTGGGTGCCGCGGTTTTCTCCAAGTGTTGAGGGTTGCGGCGACCCCCAGCGTGTTGCATTGTTTGGGGTTTCTTCATTGGCCCCAAGCGTTCTTGAACTGGAGCTTTACCTCGTTCCTTCGGAAGTGGACCGAGGCGCTCCAAAACTGATTTTTTCTTCTGGGATGGTCCTGCGGGATCTCCCAGGGCAGTTGCGGCAACCACCGGCTGTTTGGGTTGACTTGCCGGAGTTCAAACTTTCGGAGGCTGCGGGTTTTGCTCCTTAGCCTGAACCGCTTCAGACTTTGGCCTCCAAACCTTGCGAGTTGGTGGCGGCTTTTTGACCACCTCCTTCTGCAGCTTCCGACGGGCTTCTTCAGCTTTGGCCCGTGCTTGCGCCGATAAGGCGCGGCGTTTGCGGATGCGCTCCTCCAGTGTCGAGCGATTCCGTTTGACACGGACCCACTCCATTGTCGATGGTTTGGAGGAACCACTCTGCATTTGTTGTTGAGGCTGTTTGCCTCGTTTGTTCTTCAGATCCGCATGGTAGCGGACCTCGTCAACGGACTCCATGGCCTTGGCGAATTGCTTCGCGAGGCGTTGATGCTGCCTCTGGCGGGCTCTCTTGGAGAGAGTCACCACGCCTTCAACGGCGGATTTGACCTTCTTAGAGGCCGATAGGACTTCACCCAACGTAACTTCGGCGTCGATCGGGGTGAGGTCGTCGTTGGTGGCTTCGACTTCTTCGCACCAACGCACCTTTCTCCTAGAGGAGAGATTTTGGGACTTCTTGGACTTGGGGGAGGAGGTAGATCCGGACGAGGACACGTACTCCTCGTACTTCTGCTGGTCGAATTCATACTCGACCTCCTCCACGACCGGGATCGAGATTCGCGGCTGCGACGCTCCGATCTCGGCAGCGAGATCGGTGGCTCCCACTGTGGTCGCCAGATTGTTCGCGGGAAAAACCAAATTCTTCTTCATTGCCGTCATTGTACTCTTAAAATAACAACTTTTTGCGTTACAGAAAGATCCGGTCTTTTTATAAGATCCGGTTTACAATGAAAACCAAAACAAACAAAGAAAAATTACAACTTTCCTTATTTAACAAACAGATCACGAGCTCCTGTTATACGGTCACTCGCTTTGTGGGTTCTTCGCCTGCGCCGGGGTTGGTTACCATTGACCACCGCGAGATCTGGATCCAAGCAGATCTACAACGTATTACGAGTATTATCCCACCAAGGAGATAATAGCCGGGAGGGATCGTTTCACCAAGGAAACGACCGCTCGAATCTCGGGATCTAAGAACCAAGCTTAGATCCGGAGTAGAACGATGTAGATCTGAGGATTAGCTTCTTCGAACTCCTGCCTTGTTTGTTGCGGGTGCTCGCCAAAAACTGAATCCGAGGGTCCAAGCTTCAAGCCTTCAAAACTCTGAGTTGAGATGACAATCCGGCAGAGTTTCGGCTCTTTAGAAGTTCAACCAAAAAGTCCTTCCAAATGAACAACCACCCCCTATTTATAGCCTCTCTGAACTGTGCATTTGTGCACAAGAGAGAAGGGGGGGGGGGG
>BQKN01022137.1:2707-12902 GCA_022839385.1 Asparagus kiusianus
GTGCATTTCTCCCTTGCGGATGGGTACAACACCGTTCGCGGTTACCACCGGGGGAAAGTCACCAAATTGGACCGCTATCATATTAGTGGATACGGTCTTCTGCTCTGGTTTCAAGGTGAGCACATTAGCGTTTACCAAATTCTGCAAGATGTCTTTGAAGACATAGCATTTCTTGGTAGGATGCCCAAGGAATCTGTGATAACGGCAATAGTTGGGATCATCAACTTTCCCCGCTTCATCTGGTTTTCTGATTTCAGGCAACTGGAGTTTATTGTTCTTTCGAAGCAATTGGAATAAGGTATCCACATGCTCCTCCTTGAACGAATACTGTTTAGGCGCTCTTTGTTGATTTGGCGCCTTGCCTTGCTTGGTAGGTGGTGGAACTCGCGTGTAGTCGGCTGCTAGAGTCTCTTTTCCCTTAGACCGCTGGGTATTTTGCTGATTGCGTTGTTGCTGCGGCTTGGGTTGTGGCTCTTCTTCAGCTTTGACTCGCGCCACTATCTCTTCTGCTTGTTCTCCTTGCGAAACTAATTGTCTCCAGGAGCGACACTCTGCTACTCCCATCTGAGCGAGGAGTTGGGTCTGCAGGTTGTGCCTGCACGTTTCAACCAGAGTTGATTGAGTCATACCTGAGGGGCATCGCAATGCCATGCTGTGGAACCTCTCTACGTAAGCCTTGATTGACTCTCCTTTCCTTTGCTTAGTGGCAAGAAGAGTTGGGACGGAGACTTCTGTATCGTCCTCAAAGAATCTGGCCAAGAATAGCCTTTCCAGATCTATCCATTTTTGGATAGATCCAGCAGGCAATTTCATGAACCATTCGAAAGCGACACCTTTAAGGGTACCGATGAATAACCTGGTCAGGATAGCATCATTCGCTACTACGTCTCCAGTTTGGGATTTGAAGTAGTAAATGTGTTGATTCGGCGATCCTGTGCCATCGAAAGGTTGTAAGGTAGGGGCCTTAAATTTTGGTGGGTAGGGAGCTGTATCCCACTCAGCAGGGTAAGGCCGTACTACTCCCTCTTCGCGAAGCTCGCTTCTGTTGGCGATTGCGTTGAGGCGAGCCTCCAGTTCATCCACCTTGGTGGATTGAGGATGCAGTTCTTTTTCTATCTCCCTCTCACTTTCGGAAGAAGATCCCAGATTGTGAGTCTCACGATCTGAATGTTCGTGCACTCTTTGTTTTCCTTTCGAAGTTGTTCTCCGGGAAGATTCGGGTTTGTGGCCTTTTTCAGCAAGAAGCTGGGCCAACATCTCCTTTAATTGGAGGAGTGTTTCCTGTTGCGTCTGGAGTATGACACTATGTTCGTCCACTCTTTTGGCTATGTCTTCGTGGTTCCCTGCTGTGTAAGCGGAAACCTCGCGTGCTCCAACAGAGCTTGAAGATTGAGATTCGGCTATTGCCGAATGTTCCTCACTTGTTGTAATGCCCTTGGCTAATTTTTGATAGTCAACCGGGCGAATAGTTCCCGTCCGAGTCCGAGTATTCTGATATACTCCTTCGAACTGGTCACAAATTTCTCGGACAGTTGGTGGATGACTCTCTTGTGACTCGTCAGAATCAACGTGCGAGGCCTTCCCTCGGCTGATCATGTTGATAGTGACCTGAGGGTATTCCGCTTCAGTTGTCTTCTTTCTGTTGCGGCGTTGTCGTTTAGCTGGCCTAACAACGTTCGTCAACCTATCGAATACTGACTGCCGAGGTGCGGATGCACAACAAGGGCATTCTGACAGGACTGCCGAGATGAGCCTCTCACATTGACACGAGTGAGCTGCTTGTGTTGTTGATTTTCCTCTCGACAATAATTCCCGTAAGTCAGGAATTTGGGAGGAAACGTTCCCCGGGCTAGGAGGTGGAGATGGAACCCCCTGCCCTTGGGTAGGTGAGGTTGGTTCTTGTTGAACGTGAATTTTAAATCCACGCTGACCTTTTTGAACCTGACGGACCCCTTGAAGATCGCGTTCTTGAGACATAACGCGAGGGTCGCGTTGAGATTTGTAAACACTAGGCCGAGGCCTGCGTTTAAATGAAGAACTTGGCCTCTGAGGGTCGAGTTTTGGTTGAACGCGCCCCTGAGGGTCGCGTTTAGTTGGTGAAACGGACTCCTGAGAGTCACGCTTCGTTTGAACGCGCACCTGGGGGTCGCGTTTAATTTGTGAAACAGACTCCTGAGAGCCATGTTCAATTGGAACGCACCCCTGAGGGGTGCGTTTAGTTTGTGAAACAGACTCCTGAGAGTCATGTTCAATTGGAACGCGCCCCTGAGGGGTGCGTTTAGTTTTGACAGCTCCGTTCTGAGGGCTGCGTTTTGTTTGAACGACACGTCACTCAGGGTTGCGTTTGAGCTGTATCAGCCTAGGTTCATAGTTGGGCTCATTGCCACGCAGTGAGCGTTCTTCTTTGGGAACGCTAGGCTCGGTTGGATTTTCAGTAACGCGATGTTCGCGTTGGGTTAACAATCGGCTTTCTCGTAAGTGTGCTCGTCGTATGGATCTTCTCCGTCGGCGAGCAGCGTTCTTTTTGGCTTGTCTCAAAGCCTTAGCAGCCATATCATCGACGTTCACAGGACTCGTCTCTTCCAAAGGCCGTTTGTGGCCTGAAGCACGTTGGGCTGACGCGGAGGTGGGATTTTCCACCTGCAGAGCCAACTTGAGTTCCTGGCCGAAGGAGAGGGCTTTCTTCGGCACTTCGACAACAGAATTGACCTTCTTGGAGGTCCTGCGTACATCGTGCTTAGCCTTGGGGCTAAGCGATCCAGAGGATAATGTTTCCTCATATTTTGCTTGATCAAACTCCACGATGAGAGTTTCTACTGTCGTTCCCATGAGGTGGACGTCGGACTGCGCCACCACTTCTTCATCGGAAAAGCTTTTCCCCAGCGGAGTCGCCATCTTTTGTATGTAGGAAAATTGCAATAAGGAAGATAAAAGAAAATTTGAATTGATTCCTTTGATCTCGATTACAACTTGATTACAAAAGAGAGGAGAACGAAATTGGTTCTTCCCCTTTGTTTAAAACTGGGTTCTTCTTGGTAGCGATGGAGTGCTTCCTTCGATTGATAGCGTCGAACTTGCTCTCCGTTGACGATCCGACCATCTCTTATCTCGTGGGAACGATGAACTTCTGTAGGAAGTTTTATACGTAACTCTTTAATGATTTTAAGAACTCTGAATGAGTTAAAACTCTGTAGATAGAGTTGTTAGAACCGAAAATTCGGTTAATGATCAAGCTGTATCCGTTGTCGAAGAATCCTCTCGGCTCTGATCTCCTGAGATTGATTCAAAAATCCTATCTCCAAGGATTTCGTTGCTGCTAAATCTCCAACCTGTGCGGTTTAGATCTCTAAAATCCAACCTACTCACTCTTCAGTTTTCAAAGAGCCAGCCCCCAACTCTCTCGAGTTTGTTGAGTTTTTATAGGGGGATAAGGGGTTGTAACTGACCCCTATATCCGCTCCTACGTGGGTGAAAATCCCTCAGAACGTGGGGAATCAGTTCTGAAACCGTTTGTTTGAACAAGTCAAACGCCCAATCTGGCGTTCAGAACCCAACTTCGTGTCTTAGGATTGAGACGCGAGGTTGGGTGTTAGCTGAACATTGATGAACGCGAGGGTCGCTCGCGTTTTGGCTTGTTGCCTGCTTGGTGACGCGGGGGTCGGTGTGGGTTGAACTCCCACGAACGCGAGGGTCGCTCACGTTAATTTGTGACTTGGAAACGCGGGGGTCGCCTGCACTTCCATAATTGTGACGCGGGGATGACTTCCGCGTTTTAGAAGAAGTTTGTTGACTTGTGACTTCTTCTGTAAGGCGTTGCAAAGACCATTGTTCTGTAATCCTCGCTTTAGCTGTTATAGAGTGTGAAAGTCGTCAGATTGTAACCTTCACTGTAGATTGTGAGGACTGCTGAATAGAGTTTCCATCATTTATCGGAAGTGTCATCGAATTCGATCTACGTGAAAAGGCCTCCATTCGCAGTTTCTTCGTTTATCGACCCGAAAACTATTTGATTGTATCTTTCGTTGTAGGAGCTTAGACGGGAATCAACATCCATGGTGTCTTTTAGACGAATATTTGCCCACAACTCTCTACCAAGCAACTCACTAACTAAGTCCAACCTTTTATTTCTAAAATCATTACACTGCTCATCAGCATCTCTATTAGTCATGCTGTTGCCGCAGCCATCAAGATCAATCATCTCATAAATGAGGTTGTGTTTTGCGGTGATTTGAAAGTCATTTGATGGTGACCTCTATCGTAGGGGCTTGTTTTAATCAGCTATCCACTGTGATTTTTAGACAGCCTACAATAGGCGAATTGAATTCCGCCAGAGGCTTTCGCCATAACGGGTAGAGTAGGGACATTTTAGCCTCGTATACCAGTTGGAGGGTTTGAGAACTAGTTTATACTCATGTACTTGTGGGAGTTAGTGAAGAAGAACTAAGGGTAGTACTTTTTCAAGTATTTACCGTTGATAGGCATCATGATCTTGTCGCCATTGGGCTTGACGAGGCGGTAGGCCCCATTCGAATAGACTGTTTCTATTACGAATGGGCCCTCCCATTTGGATTGAAATTTGCCTTTCTTCTTGGAGGTGAGAATCATTGGTCGGCGAACGGCCAACACCAGCTCTCCTTCCTTGAAGGCTCGGCGCCTGACTTTCTTGTCGAAAGCCTTCGCCATCCGGGCTTGGTAGAACTCAATATGCTGTTGAGCTTCTAGCCGCTTGTCATCCAACGCCTCGAGCTCGGCGAGTCGTTGTCGGTGATTGTCTTCCACCGTCATTCCTGCCGCCAAAGCGACGCGGAGGGACGGGATCTGAATCTCTAATGGCAATACGGCCTCACAGCCGTATACCAAGGAGTAGGGCGTATGGCCAGTCGGCGTGCGAACCGTGGTGCGATACGCCCACAAACTTTCGCCAAGTTTCTTGTTCCAGTCGCGTTTGCTGGTTGAGGTCAACTTGGTCAAAATTTTGATGATCGTCTTGTTGAAGGCCTCTGCCAAACCATTTGCTGATGGGTTATAGGCCGTGGACGAGAGGTTCTGCATTCGGAACTTGTCGCAGAACCTGGTGAATGCATGACTGACAAATTGCGTACCATTGTCGTGAATGATACGTCGTGGTACGCCGTATCGGTAAATGACGTGGTGTTTGATGAACTTAATCACATCGTTAGTCTTGACTTCTCTCAAGGGGACGGCTTCGGCCCACTTAGAGAAGTAGTCAGTGATCGCAAGAATGAAGCGATGACCTCTCGCCGATGGTGGGGATATTGGTCCAACTATGTCCATCTCCCATGCCTCGAAAGGCCACGAAGCCTTTGTTGGGTGTAGGTCTTCAGGTGGCTGGTGCATATAGTTGGCGTGAATCTGGCATTCGTGGCAGCGCTTTGCGTAGGCGACGGCGTCTTGAACCATCCCAGGCCAAAAGTAACCAGTCCTTCGTAGGCAGTCCCAAAGTTTGGGTCCGGGCTGGTGAGCTCCGCCGATGCCGTCGTGGGCCTCGCGTAGAGCCTCCTGTGCTTCCACTCTCGAGAGACATCGAAGCAACAAGCCGTCGTATGACCTTCGATACAACGTCTTGGTGATCGAGTCGTAGTAGAATCTCGTAGCACGTCTCCGGACGGACTCTCACTCCTTTGCATCCTCGGGCAATACTCCGTATAGGACGTAATCGATGATCGGGAGGTGCCAGTCCTCAGCACCGGGCTGATCGGAGACTTGATGGGTGGCGTTTGCTTCTGGAGCGTCTTTCAGTCGGAAGAGCTTCCTGCTCGCCACTGTGACCGATTGGATTGTTCCGTATGGTTGAGCCAAGTTGGCCGCCAGGGAAGCCAAGGCATCCGCATGTGTGTTCTTGGAACGCAACACATGCTCAATGCGGAAGCTCTCAAATGATTCCACTAGTCGGACAGCCGCCTTGTGGAGTGGGATCAAGTCTTCGTTTCTAACCTCATATTCGCCGGTCATCTGCTTGACGATGAGCTGGGAATCGCCGTAAGCCTGGAGATGCTTTATTCCTAGCTCTTCGGCCAACTCCAGTCCGACGAGTAATGCGTTGTACTCGGCCACGTTGTTGGTACATGGCTCCGTCAGAGAGAAGGCCCGGGGCAGCACGTGGTTGCGTGGAGAAGTGATGACTACCCCCACTCCAGCAACAATAGAGCCATCCGGGGCTACACGAGACGCGCCGTCGAAGAACATCTGCCACACATCCGGTAACGACGTTACGTTGACTTCTAGTGGCTCGTCTGGCAAGTCCTCAAACAAGTCGGTTTTTGATGCCAGTGGGTGACTGGCCATGAGGTCGCATATGGCTTGACCCTTGACCGACTTCTGTGGCTTGAAGTGAATGTCGTACTGAGAGAGCAGAAGTGCCCATCTAGCTAAACGCCAATTTAGCGCCGCGGGTTGCGTCATGAAGACTCGAATGGGGTTCATCCGTGAGATGACGTGGATTGTTTGACCAACCAAGTAGTGTCGCATCTTTTGGATGGCGAACACCAAGGCCAGACATTCTTTTTCGACCATTGGGTATCGTTGTTCGGCGCCTTGCAGGGTCCTACTGAGGTAGTAGATGCCTTGCTCGTGGCCGGAGTCATCGTTTTGTGCCAAGAGAGCACCGAGAGAGTGCTCCATGGCGCGAATATAGATGAGAAACGGTTTCCCCGAAATCGACGCAGCGAGGACTGGCGGATTTGAAAGGTAATCCTTGATGTCCTCAAAGGCCTGCTGGCAAGGCTCGTCCCACACGAAGGAGGTGCCTTTCTTCATAAGCTTAGAGAACGGTTGACACTTGCCCGAAAGATTTGAGATAAATCTTCGGATATAGGCCAATCGTCCCTGGAGACCTCTTAATTCTTTGAGGTTCCGGGGTGGCCGAAGTTCTTGGATGGCTCGCACCTTGTCTGGATCGATTCGGATTCCTTTCGTCGTGACGACGAAGCCGAGGAACTTACCACTAGTCATCCCTAAGAATGATTTCGTGGGGTTCATCTTGAGTTGGTGAGCCCTCATGAGTTCAAACATCGTCCTCAGATCTTGAAGGTGGTCACCGTTGTGGCGACTCTTCACAACGAGGTCATCCACATAGCATTCCACCGTCTTTCGCAGGTGCTCTCGAAAGATCGTGCTCATGGCGCGTTGATAGGTTGTGCCGGCATTCTTGAGTCCAAAGGGCATAACGGTATAGCAGTACACCCCCATGGGAGTTCTGAACGCGGTGTGTTTTTCGTCCTCGGGGTGCATTTTGATTTGATTGTACCCCGAGAAACCGTCCATGAAGGACATCCTCTCGAATCCGCACGTGTTGTCAATGATGACATCCGTGATGGGCAGGGGAAATTCATCTTTAGGGCACGCAGCGTTGAGGTCCCTAAAGTCAATGCAGATGCGGATTTTGCTGTTCTTCTTCAGCACCGGAACAATGTTCGCCACCCAGTCGGGGTGTTGTTCCTCTCTGATGAAGCCGGATTCGATGAGCTTCTTTACTTCGGCTTCGATCGCCTCCATGATCTGGGGGCGAAACCGCCTCTGCTGCTGCTTAACTGGCTTGGCGTCTGGGTTGATGTTGAGGCGATGTGTGGCGATCCGCGGATCCAAGCCAGGCATGTCCTCATAATTCCATGCGAAGACGTCGATGTATTCCCGTACGAGGGCAATGAGATCCTCCTTTTCTTGAGGAGGCAGGCTACCACTGATGAATATGGGCTTGGGACTCTCGTCAGTTCCCATATTCACTTGGAGGATTTCGTCCTCGATGGGCGGCTCTCGTTGCTCGAAGCGACTACTCCATTGGGCGTTAACATGACGATCCCACGTCTCGTCATAGAGTGGAAGTTGCTCATCTGTCGCCATCTCGGCGGGATCAATTGTAGCCATGTTGATCGTGAGGCCATCGAACAGGTCCCTCACGCTGACATCTGAGTCCCATGCTGAGGTTACTGACGACTGATCCCTCGAACATGCGTAGTCGGAATCTTCGTTGACCTGGAAATATAAATCTGACGAGGAGGAGGAGTAGCCTAAGCCTCTCCTGGTCCGGTTGAAATAGTTCGAGGGTTTCCCCTTAGGTACGTAGGCGGGTCGGATGACCGTCTTGCGTCCTCGGCCGTAGTTGAGGCCTTCTAAGCGAGTGAGGTCGTACCCCATGTCGCTCATCATGCGTCTCGCAATTCGACTGTATTGCGAAAACTGGGGTGCCGGGTCTTCGTCTTCTGACTCGTCCCAGAGCGTACGCAAGGGACGATCGACTCGACCGAAAATAATATCTTTTCAATATCTATTTCGGGCTGGCACAACAAATACGGCTTGCGACGAGTCAATTGGCGGCCCCCTCGCGGCGTATGATGAGCAGACTGGCATGTGCAGGGAAGGATCTCGGTAGAGTCCCGACCATAGATCGTTGGGTTCATCGTCCTCAGATGTAGAATAAGACGACACATAAGCAAAGTTGGATTTTTCATTGACGACAATCTTTCCCGCCTGAACAGCGTTGGTTACATGATGACTCTCATAACCAATTACAATTGACTCGAAATCGTTTAAGATTAGATTGTCGCCGTACTCAGGCTCGCTGTCCGCCTCGTTGCCGCTTTCTGGCTCCTCAACCGGCGGTTCGACGGAGTCTCGATACAGCAGAGAGTCTGTGAAGTAGTTTTCGACGCCTTTGAAGGGTTACCTGTCGGCCACTACAGTCTTGACGCGTTCATAATCGTCAACATACTTCAGACATTGGTGCAGAGTGGATGGGACTATCCGGTTGCCATGAATCCACGGGCGCCCTAGGAGCACGTTGTAGGAAGGCTCGGCATCGATGACATAGCAGGTCACCTCCGTCTTCATGTCGCCTATGCGACATTTCAGGCGGATTTTGCCCAGTGGCCGCGTCCCTGTGGCGTTGAAGCCAAAAATGGTCGTGGTGGTTGAGGACAGACGCTTCGGCGGTATCCCCAAGTGCTTGATCAATTTCAGAGGCACGATGCTCAGCGCGGAGCCCGGGTCGACTTGGATCCGATCTACTCTCGCCGATCCGACATATCCCGTGAAGTACAGTGGTCGATCGTGAGTCGTACTCTTAATGAGCATATCCTCAGGAGTGAAGGTAATGCAAGGGACTCGTCTATTCGAGACCTGGCAACAATTCGCACATTCTTGTTCTGCCTCCGTTTCTTTCGAGAAATGGGTCGAGAATGCCTCTGAATCCGCCAGCGCCTCCTGTAGGGCCTCCCGAGTAGACCTGGATAGTCTAAGGAGGTCGTACATGGTGATTCACGCCGGGATGCTTTTCAACTGTGCGAGCACGTTGAACCGGAAAGGTTGGCGACTTGAGCTGGGGACATCCGGATTGGGAGGGGTTGTGGCGGTTGGCCTCGCGGGAGGTCTTGCCGCGTTCTCTACCCTCGCGGGATATTCTTTGGCGAACTCTTTTCCCGCCCTCGTGGCGAAGACGTTTGTGTCTTCTTCGGAGTCAGTAAGGGTGGCCATCGCTGGGCTGTCTCTGTCTGGAATGGCAGAGACAACGTTGCAATGCTTTCGTTTGGCCTCCTTCGGTGATCGCGCGGTCCATTGCTCGTCGTTGAGGAGGTCTGGATGGACCCACATTATCTGCCCCGATGGCAGGGTCTGTGGTACCAAGCCCTTCTCCCGCTGGTTGTGAGTGTAGGCGTATAAAATTGCCTATAGGTCCCACAATACAGCTCGACGACGCCAATTCAACAAACGGACCATCGAGCGACATATCCAAGCACGACCGTTATCCCGCTAACGCCGAAGCCAAGCCATACGCAACGGAGCGGGTTAACGAGGCGACGAAGCCAACAAATCGCACCCAAGCAGTGGAATGCATCCACTCGCACGCGGAATCGAACCAACGTTTCGGGGAATCACCGAGTCATCTAAACAAGAGCGAACTCGGTGATATAACGATCGAATCAAGATCGGTTTCGGACTCGAACTCAGAAGTGGGTTTACTGCCAAATCAGGAATCGGATCAAAACGAATCGAATCCGAACAAGTCAACCACACAACCGAATCGAAGTCCAAATCAACAACGAATCGGAACCGGAAACACCGGAAAACCCAAAACGACGAAACAAACCAACACCCGGGGACTCGGCCGAAACCGAGCCAACCCGGGGTGGCTCGGCCCAAGCCGAGCCACCCCAGGGTGGCTCGGTGGCCGAGCCACCCT
>BQKN01022146.1:5949-22891 GCA_022839385.1 Asparagus kiusianus
CCTTTCAATAAACGAAAGAACTCCATTTCTTTTCTCTTTGGTTCAACCTTCTCATGGTTATAACCGAAGTAGAAATTTCACTTCGATAAACGAAGAACTCTTTTTTCGATCAGATAACCCATCCTATAAAAGGTAGGTTTATCTAGGTCTTCCAGATTCTCGGAGTGGAGATCCCACTTCTAGTTTCTTTCTTGCACTGGAAATAGAATATAAAATTCTTCCTTTCCAGGATCCGGGAAATAGAATATAAAATTCTTCCTTTCCCACACTAATTCCTTTTTCAAGATTTATCAATTTAGGATTCATCCTAGGAAGTTTATCCCGAATCCTAAGCAGGGATAAGTCTGCGCCTAACACGCGCTGCCGGTTTAGTCTTTTTTCGATTGAAAAAAGACACCAGAGTTCGATTCTGGGGTATTTTATCCTAAAACCTAAGTAAGGATAAGTCCGCGCCTAACACGCGACGCCGGTTAGTTCTTAACCGTTAAAAAGAACACTCGTCCACATATTCAACATTGTGGCAGGTTGTTATTAATAACATCGCAATCCATGCCTCGCACGCATGGGGAATTTTATCCTGAATCCTAAGAAAGGATATGCCGACGCCTAACACGCGTCGCCGGTTTGGTCTTTATCCGTAGAAAAAGATACCAGAGCCTGACTCTGGGGACCTTTATCCCGAAGCCTAAGTAGGGATAAGTCAACGTCTAATACACGTTGCTGGGTAGCCTATTCCCATAACAATGGCGAAGACTACATATTCGAAGTTGTAGCACAAAGTCTAAGGGAGTTCATTCCTTTAGCACAACGTCACATGCGGAACGGACTAAAACAATCCGCATGTAAGCCCGACTCAACCGGTAGTCGGTAAGAGCACGTCAAATCCGTTGAAGGCTGAGGATTTGCCAAAAATCCTAGGTCAACGTCTCATACACATTGCTGTTTAGTCTTTTCACAGGAGAAAGACGAAGTCTACGTATTCAATATCGTAGCACTAAAAGAGTTAACTCTTTTAGCTTAACGTCACGTGCGGAACGGATTTAGACAATCCGCACGCTAGCCCGATTCAAACGGTAGTCGGTAAAGGCTAATCAAATCCATTGAAGGCTGGGGGTTAGCCAAAAATCCTAAAGCCAACACCTAACACGTGTCGCCGGGTAGCCTATTCCCGTAACAATGGCGAAGTCTATGTATTCGACATCATAGCGCAAAGTCTCAGAGAATTCAATCTCTGAGCGCAACGTTACATGCGAGCGGATTTAAACAATTCGCATGCTAGCCCGGCTCAAACGGTAGTCGGTAAAGGCTCATCAAACTCGTTGATGGCTGAGGGTTTGCCAAAAATCCTATGAGTATTATGGTCAATCATTTCAAACGGAATGACGAATCATAATAAAGATAAAAATGAAAGCAAGCTTCACTAAAAGAGTCAAGAGTCAAAACACTCATCAAACAAAATCATACATCAAGCCCGTGGCTAAAAATCTGCTGACTGATCTTAGACAGCTTATCATCATAAGCTTGCCTAAGTTCAGCTCTAATGGACTCCTCGGTGGCGGTCGAAGTCTTCGCAGCAGTCTCCTCTGTCTCGACCAGCTTCTGCTTCAAGGGCTTCAACTCATCGGACAAAGCAGTGCAGGTCTGCTGGTCCTGTGCTCTCGTCATCTGAAGAATGCTCAAAGTCTCCTCTTCTTCATGAAGTTCTCGTCTGAGCCGGTCTATCTTGGTCCCACAAGAAATAATGGAAGAGTCAAGCTCAGCAAGTGAAGATACTCTAGTAGCAAGGCTGGTCTCAACTCGAGCTACTCGGTCTCGCTGCATCTGAATCTCAAGCTCAGCAAGAATCTGAGTCTCGCGCAGTGACTGTAAGCGGGTGTCCAACTCAGCAGCAATAAATGAAGAGGCGCCGGTATCTCAAAGCTCACGAAACATATGAAGCTCACGCTCTAGGCAGTCGAGATCGTCAACTATAGCCTTCGCCAAATCTGGATATCCTGCTTCCCTTATCAAATTGATTCTGGAATTAAGGAGAGGTTTAAACTGGTGAAGTGAAAGTCCGCCGTGGAAAAGCTTGCCAATCATAGCATTCACAAAGGAGAAGAAGGAACGAACTTCTATGCAGATGACGACCTTGTCGGGATCGTCGTCAGATAATAACTCCTTCACTAGGACATGAAGACGAGAAGAACGCCCTACACAAAAAAGGGAGAAGTCCGTCAAAAGTCTTAATGAGAAAAAGAAATAGCGCTCCTCAATAAGTTAACTTATACCTTCTTCCCCTTGAGCCGCTGGGGGTGATGAAGATGTAACGGCTGCAGGAGTATCAACTGGTGAAATTGGTCTCGTAGCCGGCTCAACAGGGTCATTCTCAACAAAAACCCCTGTTAAGTATAAAGTCAGAATTCACAGAGGCATTACATTATAGCTGTATTAGTCAAAATTGGCTGGTCCTATAATCAACTCAGAAGGACACACATACCTTCAAAGGAACCATCCTCGGGATTGTTAGCAAATGTGGACTCAGAAAACATATCCCCAGGTAACTGGTCATCAATCTGAGGAGAGCTATATATGAAGTGCATCATAGGAGTGTCCGCAAACAAGCCTCCCTCGTCAAAATCATCAATGGAGAAATCTGACATAAAAGAATATAAGTGCCAAAGAAGAATGAAGAGACTACGACCAATAGAAATGAGTTACCTTTCACGGGTGCATTAGTCTCTTCATTTCCAGAACCCACGTTCACCTCCTGCAAGTTATCTGAAGGAGAAAGAAGTAGAGAACAGTTAGAGGATACATAAATTCCTTTGTGTATTATCTAAAGAAATACATTGTCAGTGTTAGATGTA
This sequence comes from Asparagus kiusianus, assembly GCA_022839385.1. Taxonomy (NCBI): domain Eukaryota; kingdom Viridiplantae; phylum Streptophyta; class Magnoliopsida; order Asparagales; family Asparagaceae; genus Asparagus; species Asparagus kiusianus. Next base: position 8,799 of record BQKN01022146.1, read on the forward strand.
CCTTGATTCACGGAATCAGGTCCTACATTGATCTCCTCCCTAATGTCAGCAACTCCTGTAGGCCTCTCTACATGGGGTAGCGGGTCAGACTCATCGGGAGATACGGGAATGGGATCGGGACTCATCTCACTCTCTCCACGCACTCCTATATAGAGATGGAAAAGCATGAGTCAATGTTCTGAATAACCAAGAGAATGGTTCACAGAGTAGACATTACCTCCGTCACTAGCAGGATCGTCACCAGCTAAATCCATATCAGAGGCTCGTGAAGCTACACGAGGTTTGCGGGCTAATCTCTTCCGCCTAGCAGTGGGGATCGAAGGTCTCGCCTGGGGAGGAGGACGGAACTCTTCATCCTGATCAACTGTGGTCCCTGAAACATCAAACCATAGTCAGTTTCAATACTTCTGGAAGATAGAAGGAAAAGATGAATCGCAAACCTCGCTCGAAAAAGTCTTCATAATCTTCAGGGTCTCCGCCTGAAACCTCGTCTGCAGAATGAAAGGTCCTCTGTCCCTCTTCATCAATCCGACGAGTCTTGTTCCGTATCCTCTGTGCCCGAGCGTTTTCCCGAATCCTAAGGGAATCAATCTGAGAAGCCTCCTCAGCCTCTATCTCTGCAATCGGCTTCACGAGGATAGTCTTATTAGCTGCTAGCAACCATTTGCAGCTTAAGAAAGTGAGGCTCAACTGCCGATCAATACTCGGGAGGCTGAACTTAGCACCAGTACAGCCAGTCACGGTCCACAACCATGCACGGAGACCGTCTACCAAACCACTATGGGTCCGAAGCTGCTGATGAGGATTCCCGACGTAAAGCTGATCATAGCCAAACTGGAGAGCGAATCGGCAGGGTAGATATGGCTCTATGAAGCACTGATCCCTCACCCGAAAAAGTCAGATAGCCGGGCCTAATGTTCACCAGCCAGTTGAAGCAGCCGATGTCTAAGTGAGTCCAATACTCTCTCGGCCTCTCCTCATCTATCAAACACTCACTGTATCTGCCAGAGAACTGCGGAAAACAAGTGGAAAATGCCCAACACTTGTGGACCTACAGCTGCTGTCTGACATCAGAAAATCCGCGTCCCTCCCACCTGCCATTCTCAAGCAACTGTAACAGGGGAACAGAGTGGTCTGTGGCGTTCGGTACCGACATCATATCCGAGCGGTGAAGGACGAACCAAGCCATTAAATAAGCGTACGGAAGCTCCACCTTAAGAGTGGGAATCTGACCGGGCAAATCAGTCTCCTTCCGTGTGAAGGCACTGGAAAGCTGTCGAAGTCCTCGATGAATATTAGCCACCATCACCGGAAGAAGTGAGAGTTCTTTCTTATAGGCAAGCTGAACTGCTGGGTAAAGTACCTCCAAGGGCGAGGCGTCACCAGACTGATATGGAACCATGCACTTTTTCAACCAGATAGCAAGAAAGCCGGCGAGAAGAGTCATCGGTCGAATCGGTGCGGTAGCATGCCACAAGAATGACTTGAACTTGGTCTTTGCAGGAAAGCCACCCTCAGGACTGCTAGTGGTGTAAGAGTGAGCGTCAATCTTCTTCAGTAGACTGTTCACCTCTGAAGGAGTGAGTGGAGCCAACTCACAAATTTCCTCGCCAGAACTGCTCTCCAGATTATTGAACAAGTAATTCGCAAATTGCTTCAGACTCACACATACCTTGGTCCTCTTTGCTAAAGGCTCGGACTGCGCCAAAGCAATATGATAGTGACAAGTGAGGTCCCATAGAGTCTCATAGCGGTTGGGCATGCGATCCTTCAGCTGACTCAATTCATGGTTGGAGGGAAAGTATTCCTGATATAGCATTTGTCCCATGGGTAAACCAGAAATCCTGTGCATCTCATGGAGAGCCAAACCCAACTCCCCTTGCCGGGTCAGAAAAGTGTTCGAGTCTGGATTATAAAGCTCGAACAAAGCGCAGAAGTGCCTCACGCTGACCGGCAAGCCATACATGGTGGCACGAATAGCTGCGTATAAGCCACAAGCGTGCAACTCTTCGCCCCATCGGCTCAAGACATATGTCGTCATACGGGTCTACCAAAACTTGTCTAGAGAATGGACCCAACCATAAAACCTGTGACGCGTCACGGGCATCTCACGTCCTAGGGCAGCAAGACGGTTCCTCAAGGTAGAAGCGGTGGCGAGGAGCTCGTTACGTGGTGGCACATCTAGTCCCACTACTCCGGGATGTAATCCGGTGATATGACTCCTGCTCGAGCCAGGAACTGCCTGATGAGTGATGTAGCCGTAATGGACGCTCTCATGATCCTCCGTCAAGCGCCACGACATCTCCCGTTTCACAGCCTGACGCCTGAGCTCAGTCAATGAGCGATGCCGAGGAATCTCCGGCAAGTATATGAATCCACTGCCGGTCTTATGAAGCCACTGCTCAGCATCAATGAATACGGCTTCTGGGTCATCGACAGAATCACCAAATAAGAAATCGCTCTTCCGAAGAGGCTGAGTAGAGCTGGCGTCCTTCACAAAAGGCGCATCTGTAATCAGCTGGCGAATAGCTCGATGCCCACCTTCCCTCACCACTTGGGCAACCTCAGTCGATGTGCCCGAAGCAAACTGAGGAGTAACTGGAATAGGGGAAAGATCATCGGAGGTCGAGTAATACTCGCCACGACGCCCATATACTGCGTGGGATGAGAATGATCCAGAAGGGTATCCCACTGCAAAATAAACAGTTAAACACCGGTTAGTCTCAATTATAAAAGGAAATTGAACTCATCTTACAAGATAGAGTCATTGCCTTATAAAGGGTGAGACGATTTGGCCACATTGTGCAATCACAAAACAGGGTATGTCGACAACATATCCCTGCCTTATAAAGCGCAATGTAGCGTCAAATCGCCCCCTTTATTTTTGAGATATGGTTTTGACCAAGCAAAACATATCTTTAAAGCGTCGATCCTCACCAAGAAGAATCAAGGCTCTTCCCGATTGCCTCACCAAGGAGAACAACGTGGGGTAAAAAGGACCAATTTGCAAATTTTCAAGAAAAAAGGGGTTAATTTGCAAAATGCCCAAATATGCCAAAAAAGCGTCGATCCTCACCAAGGAGAATCAAGGCTCTTCCCGATTGCCTCACCAAGGAGAACAACGTGGGGTAAAAAGGATCAATTTACAAATTTCTAAGAAAAAAGGGCTTATTTGTAAAAAAGTAGCTCACCAGCGTAAGAGGGAGGCGCGCCATCAACCGACACAGCAGGGGAATGACCTCTCGGGGCACGAGACATGATGGCCTGCAAAATAAATCGAGGGGTTAGATTCAAAAAATAATTTCAGCCCTAATTTTTGCATAAAAACCCCTCAAAATTGCAATTTTTACCCCCTGAAAGATTAGCTCGAGGCGTCAAATCACACCCTCAACCCTTACATACAACCCCACGACTTTATACATTGGATCGAACATGAAAAAGATCAAGATTGCGGAAAATTTACCTGAAGAAAGGCTCGAGATCCAATAAAGATGAGATCTTTAAGGAAACTTGAACCACGCGCTCGAGGGGCCTGAGAGGAATTTTAAAAAAGGGTTTTTTGGGAGATTTTTCAGTCCAAGATCCAAAGGAACCCTAGATCTAGGGCAACTATCAAGGTTTGAAGGCGAAAGAATGCTCGAGGGAAGAGAAAAGTCAAAAAAGGGGAGAGAGGGGGGCCGGCCCTAGAAGAGAGGAAAAGAAAAGAAAAAGAAAATGAAAAAGGACCCCTTTTATAGTGTGGACCAAGTTGAACCGGACCGGACCAAGTTGAACCGAACCGGACCAGTCCAAATCAATTCAAAAGGGACTGAATTAAGCGTCGAAACGACTTCAAATCAACTGAGGGTCTCATCCTTGGTTTATTCCTATCTCTCTCACACATTCGGAAGGAACGGAAGAATTTTTTGAGCCAAATTATTGCCTTTTTGGCTCATTTTCAAGCCGGTTCAGCTCATTTTGGGCACGGAAATACTCCAATAAGGTATACGAGTATAAACTATTCCCTATTTTTTATTGAGAAGTTCCTGGAGAATATTTTTCTAAAAATATTCTTAAGGATAACTCAATAACATGACGCCGGACAACGCGTCGCAAATGAAAACTCAACGCCAACAATCGAGGGTTAGTTGTACGTCGAACCAACAAACACGAGCTAAAAGATTGGAAAATCAGGAATCGACTTCAAGTTCAAATTCCGACAATGGTCAGACAATAAATGCAGCACCGGAATCCTTACAGACATTCGACAAAGCACCGAATAGCCTGAAGGAGTGAAGGAATACAGAGCGAAAGTCGTTCCAGGTCCCGTTACACCGACGAAGGGTAGGGGCAATCATATCCAAAGCATTCCAGGCTCTTCTATAAAAGAATGAGGCTGAAACACTTTGGAGGGGGTATCTGTAGGCGTATAAAATTGCCTATAGGTCCTTTAGCACAGCTCGGCGCGATGATTCGACAAATCAACGGACGTTCGAGCGACGAAGAGAACTGACGAAGCTAACGAACCGCACGTGAACAACGGAATGCATCCATTCGCATGCGGAATCAAGTCAATGATTCGGGGAGTCAACGAGTCATCCAACCAAGAGAGGATTCGAACTCAAACACCAAGGTGGATTTACTGCCAAATCAGGAACCAAGTCAAACGAATCGTTTCCAGATCAATCAAACAACCGAATCACGGACATAACCGGAAACAACGGAAAACGACGGAACCCAACACACCCGGGGGGACTCGGCCGAAACCGAGCCAACCCGGGGTGGCTCGGCCCAAACCGAGCCACCCTAGGGTGGCTCGGCATGAGCCGAGCCACCCCAAGGTGGCCGGCTCCCCTTCCCCCCTCTCTATTGTGCACACGGGCACAGTTCAGAGAGGCTATAAATAGGAGAGGGGGTTGTTCATTTGAGAGGACTTTTCGATTGAACTTCTGAAGAGCCGAAACTCTGCCGGATTGTGACCTCACCTCGGAGTTTGAAGGCTTGAAGACTTGGATACTCGGATTCAGTTCTTGGCGAGCACCCGCACCAAACAAGGCAGGAGTTCGAAGGAATCTAATCCTCAGATCTACGTCGCTATACTCCGGATCAAAGCTTGGTTCTTTGATCCCGAGATTCGAGCGGTCATTTCCTTGGTGAAACGATCCCTCCCGACTATTATTTCCTTGGTGAGATAATACCCGTAATACGTCGTAGATCTGCTTGGATCCAGATCTCACGGTGGTCAACGGTAAACAACTCCGGCGCAGGCAAACAACCCACAAAGTGAGTGACCGGATAACAGGAGCTCGTGATCTGTTCGACAAATAAGGAAAGTTGTAATTTTTCTTTGTTTTCTTTGATTTTCATTGTAAACCGGATCTTATAAAAAGACCGGATCTCTTTGTAACGCAAAAAAGCTGTTAATTGAGTGCAATGACATCAACAATGAAGAAAAGTTTGGTTTTTCCCGCGAACACCTTTGACTGAAGGGGGAATAATAGGATCGACAATGTCCATACCCCATGTCTCGAACGGCCAAGATGTGGTTGACGTGTGTAAATGCTCCGGTGGTTGGTGCATATAATTTGCATGTACTTGACAGGCATGACATTCTCGGGCGTATTCGATTGCATCATGAACCATTGTTGGCCAAAAATATCCCATTCTCCTGATGCGATCATACAGTTTGGGACCGGGCTGATGCGCACCACATTCTCCTTCGTGTGCTTCCTTAAGAACTTCTTCTGCTTCTTTGTTCGAAAGGCATCGGAGTAACAAACCATCGTACCCTCGACGGTATAATGTATGTGTCTCGGTATTATAGAAGAATCTTGGTGCTATTCGGCGGATTGATTCCCTTTCTTTTACATCCTCTGGCAAAATACCATATTGGACGTAGTCAATGATAGGAAAACGCCAATCTCGGGACTCAGACCCAATTTGAGTTGAATTCACCTCCTTGGCGCTTATGTTTCTATCATCTTCCTCTTTAATATCCATATTGTATATGGGTACACAGAGTTGATGCGTTCTTACTGTTACTAGTAGTTCAGTTTCGGGATGCTGCGCAAGTGATACCGCTAGTGCTGCCAGTGCATCCGCATAAGTGTTCTGGAGATGAGGGATGTATTCAATAAAGAATTCTTCAAAAGAATTTGCTATTTTGATGGCCTCCTGGTGGTACGGGATCAGGTCTTGGTTCCTGACTTCATACTCTCCACGGATTTGGTTGACTATCAATTAAGAATCCCCAAAAGCTTCGAGATATTCGACCCCCAGCTCCTTGGCGAAACTGAGTCCAATGAGAAGCGCGTTGTACTCGGCTACGTTATTGGAACATGGATTAGTCAGTGAATAAGCCCGAGGCATCACATGCTTCCCTGGGGAAACTAAGACAACTCCAACTCCGGAGGAGACTTTAGAACATCTGGGGTTATTGCCACATTAGCTGCCCTTGAAGCACCATCGAAGTATAATTGCCACACTTGTTGGTGCGATGTAGTGTTAACCTCGTGGGTTTCATCCGGCAAGTCATCATATACTTCTGCTGTATTCATTGTCGGGTTTGCCACCAAAAGATCACAAATCGCTTGTTCTTTGATCGACTTCTGCTATTTGAAGTGCAAATCATATTGGGACAAGAGAATGGCCCACTTCGCTAACCGCCAATTCACAGAGGCCGGTTGCGTCATAAATACCCGTACTGGATTAACGTTAGAAATGATGTATATCGTCTGTCCAACCAAGTAATGCCGCATCTTTTGCATTACGAATACCAATGCGAGGCATTCTTTCTCAATCATCGGATATCGAGACTCGGCGCCTACCAAGGTCCGACTTAGGTAATAGACTGCCTGTTCGTGACCTTTATCATCGTCTTGTGCTAGTAAAGCACTTATCGAGTGGCTCATCGCCTTGAGGTAAATCAAGAACGGTTTACCTGATTTTGGTGCAACGAGAACAGGAGGATTCGTCAGATATGTTTTGATATCTTCAAGTGCTTTTTGGGAAGCATCGTCCCAAATAAATAACATACCTTTCTTGTTTAGCTTAGAGAATGGTTGGCACTTCCCAGAAAGATTTGAGATGAACCGCCGGATGTAAGCAAAACGCCCTTGTAATCCTCTGAGTTCTCTCAAATTTCTAGGGGGTTGCAGTTCATGTATCGCCTTCACCTTATCAGGATCGATATGTATACCTTTAGTAGTGACGACGAATCCAAGGAATTTTCCGCTGGACATTCCAAGGAAGGATTTAGTGGGGTTCATCTTCAATTGATGACTCCGCATGAGATCGAACATTGTCTTCAAGTCCTTGATGTGATCATCTTTGTTGCGGCTTTTTACAACCAAATCATCAACGTAGCACTCGACTGTTTTCCTGAGATGTTCTTGGAAAATCTTAGTCATTGCTCGCTGGTACGTGGCGCCTGCATTCTTTAGACCGACAGACATCACCATGTAGCAAAAAACACCGAGGGGCGTTCTGAACGCTGTATGGTTCTCGTCATCTAGGTGCATCTTGATTTGGTTATATCCTAAAAAGCCATCCATAAAAGACATTCTCTCAAATACGCACGTATTGTCGATAATAACATCCGTGATTGGGAGAGAAAAGTCGTCTTTTGGACATGCCGTATTCAGGTCCCTAAAGTCAATGCAAATCCTGATTTTACCATTCTTTTTCATGACTGGAACAATATTGGCTAGCCAGTCTGGATGTTGCTCCTCTCGGATAAATCCTGATTCGATCAATTTCTTAAACTCTGCCTCAATGGCTTCCATAATCTACGGACGAAACCGTCTTTGCTATTGTTTGACAGGTTTGCCATCCGACTTGATATCGAGGCGGTGCATTGCCACATTGGGGTCGAGCCCTGGCATATCTTCATAGCTCCAAGCGAAGACGTCAATATATTCCCTGATGAGAGCAATTAATTCCTCCTTCTCATTTGAGGGAAGGCTATCGCTTATGAATATAGGCTTTGGGTTGGCCTCGTCGCCCATGTTAATTTGGACTATTTTATCTTCAGTGGGGGGTTCCCTCTGTTCAAACCTATCACCATACTGCATGTTCAGGTGATGAACCCATGGGTCTTCCCATGGTGGCATTTGATCATCGTTCTCCATTGTGGACGGATCAGCTATAGCCATGTTCATCATTAGGGCTTTGAATACTTCCCCCAGACTTGTATCGGAATCCCATTCCGAGAAATCTGACGAGTACCCATCTTTGTATTGCTCAGATGATTGGTTATTGATTAACCAGCAACATTCGTCTTCTGAAGAAGAGACATACCCTAATCCTCATCTGAATTTATAATAATCATCCGGTTTCCCTTTTGGTACATATGCCGCTTTGGGTGGAATGCGGGAACCTCGATCGAAGTATAAACCTTCTCCGAGTGTGAAATCATATCCCTGTTTTTCCATGAGCGTGCGTGCTTCCGGACTATACTTAGATAAATGTCGACCAGGTTTGTCATCATTCTCATCTTCCCTTAAGAAATGATCTGGTAATGAAAAACTCTCTCCTTTACCGTAAATAACTTCTTTTTCGCCTCCTATTTTGGCAGGGATGACCAGGGTTGTTTCGAAAGAATGCTGGAAGCGTTTCTTTGCTATATAGGACAATCAAAGCGGCGTATATAAATCGGGATTATCATACAATCCCTTTATTACATCATCAAGAGACAGTGAGTACTCTAAATCGTCATTTATTTCATTATTGGTAAGTTGTCAGTTACAACTGCCATCTGACGATTGTTCATCGTCAAGATTGATTACCAGGGGTATAATATCGTTTAAAATAAAACCTCCATTGTAATCAAGTCCGGCTTCGGTATCAGCTTCTTCTCTGCTGTCCGTGCCCTGGGCCGATGATTCAGTATCGGATTCGTTACCATAAAGGAGAGAATCAGTGAAATAATTCTCAAACCCTTTGAATGGTTGCTTATTCGTGACCATCGTCCTAACCTTATTATCAGTGTCGACATATTTCAAACACTGATGGAGAGTGGAGGGGATTATAACGTTACTATGGATCCAAGGTTGACCCAATAGTAAGTTATATGAAGTCTCGGCATCAATCACATAATATGTGACTTCCGACTTCAAATCACCCATTTGACATTTTATCCGGATCTTACCCAAGGGACTTGACCCGCTAGTATTGAATCCATAGATAATAGTGCCTGTGGATGCCAACTTACTAACTGGAATGCCGAGGCTATGCATCAAGCGAAGCGGCATAATACTCACAGCGGAACCCGGATCCACTTGGATTCGGTTGACTTCGCTGGAGCCAATGTACCCAATGAAATATAGGGGTCGATCATGGCTCGAATTCTTCGTCTGCATATCCTCTTTGGTGAAGGTAATGCAGGGAAGGTTTTTCGCCGCTATATTGCAGTGTTGAATTAACGGTTCTAGCTCTTCAGGTACCGGCTTGATCTGAGTAAGGAACACTTCTGAATTGGCCAAGGCTTCTTGCAAGGCTTCCCTGTTTTTTTTAGACAACCGTAGCAACTCATACAATTTTATCCGTGCTGGAATGTTAGCTAGTTGAGCCATAATATCAAAGATGTACGCAGTGTTCGAGCTTTCCGGTTTATCTCTTCCAATCGGATGATTGAAACGAGACTGCTTCGGATTCTGAACCTCCTGGGGCTTCTTTTCTTTCTGTTTATTAACCGGCTATCGTCAAGCTTCTTCAACCGGTCTAGGAGTCATAATCACACCCAGTTCCGTGAGAGTTCTGGCTGGTCCCAGCTTAGTCACACCCAGTTCCGTGAGAGTTCTGGCTGATCACTAGGTGATGAATAGTTGAAGTGATACTGATTTCCGCTTCTAGTGGCAAAAACTTCTTGTTCGTCTTCGGAGAGCGGGAAGGTAGGCGCTTCATTACCATCCTCTTCGAAGATCGTGGAAGTAGCATTGCAGGACTTGCCTTTACCCTTTCTGGTCGAGGAAGTCGCCCACTGATCGTCTTCAATAACATCAGGGTGGACCTAGAGGATTTCGTCGTTTGGGGCTGTGTGTGTTACAAGTCCTTTTTGGCGTTGTCCATATGGGTCGTCATTCACTGTCTTCATTCCTACTTTGGTGATGCGTTCTGGTTCAAACCATGCTGTGGGCACTGATCCAAAGCTAATTGATACTGTATTTGCTCCTACATTCTTAGGCGGCTTCGGGGTTATGACGCCTACATCAATTAATGCCTGGACCTTATCCTTGAGATGGTAGCATGACTTTCTAGGGTGATGGACCACTCTATGGTATGCGCAATACTTCGGATCCGTCACTTTGCTAACCCTTCTTGATCCACGATCGACGGCAGCTGGATTTTTTTATTCTCCAATATGTACTTAAAGATGCCGGGAACTTCGTCATCTTTGAAGGAGTACACTTTAGGAAATCTTGGCTCCGAAGATTTCTGCTTCTGAGGCCGTTATTGCCATTGCGACTGCGATTGTTATGGTGCTCGTTGCTGCGGCTGTTGCTGAGGTTGCAATTGGAAAGTTTGATTAGCATCAACTGCATTAGCATGTGCCTTACCTTTCCCTCGTGGGATGAAATTCTGTGCTGGAGCATTCGTCGCCTGTTGGCTTCTCTCCGCCTTCTTCCTTCTGAGGAATCGCTCGGCTTGCTCTCCTCGGACCTTCAAATCCTTCCATGTTTTGGACGGTGATGTCCCCATTGCTTCCAACACATCCAATGCGAGGTTGTTGTGGCAAGTCTGGAGAATGAACTCCTCAGTGATCGGGTCCCGATAGTTCATCGCCTTGTTCCGGAACCTTTTGACGAAGGTATCAACTAATTCCCCGTCTTTTTGTTTCTCGTCAAGCAACGACCCGATGGATATCTCGGTGTCGTCGTCAAAGAAGTTGGTGAGAAATTTAGTCTCCATGTCATCCTAGCTATTCACACTTCCTGGCTTGAGGCGGCGATACCAATCAAAGGCGGGTCCACGAAGAGTGCCAACAAAGGACCGTACCATCAGAGGCTCATTACCAGAGATAACCCCTAGGTGTGATTTGAAGTAAATCAAATGCTGAGTGAGTGAACCCTTCCCATCAAATGGCGTGACGTTAATTAGATTAAACTTCGCCGGATACGGGATTGATTCCCATTCTCTTGGGTATGGACAAGGAATGCCCGTCTTCTTCATCTCTTGAGCGGAAATCAACGTATTGATTTTGCTCTCGAGGTTCTTAATCTTCAAACTTTCACCAGTATTTTCATTAGCACGATTCTGAGGGAGAAGTGTGGCGTTATGACTAGTATTCTTGATACCACCCCCTGTATTGACGGGAGGATTATTGGTATTATGAGCTTCATCCGCACCTGTGTCCTCATCTTCCTGATTAACCTGGTTACGACGACTTGGTTCGCTTTGCTGGTTTGTCAGTGCTTGGATCTATTGGTCATGCATTTCTCTCATATTCTGAATGGACATCTACATTTTGAACCTGAAGCTCTCCTGTTGTTTAGCCATGGCTTCTTCGAGCATCTTGGCCACTTGTTCCGCACTTATCATAAGTGACTCGCGGGGTTGTACCTCGCTGGATACTGTATTATCTGATGCGACCGCAGAGCAGGCATCCGATTCTTCATCTTCTAAAGGTAATCTTGTCCGAATCCTACCATAAGTTGCTCGTATGATGGCTCCAGACTGCAGACGGGTTACACGCCGGGGTGCTTCCGGAATCGACTCGGGATTATCCTGTGTCGATGTCCCTTTGCTAGTCATATTAGTGGTGACCCTTGGAAATTCTCCATCTTCAACTACCATTCTTCTTTTTCGGAAATGCCTAGGCCTTGGTTTTGGCGTTTCGGTACTGAGCCTTTCGAAAACCGAAATTCTTTTGGGGACTGTCTTGGTGCAGTTGCACTCAGACAATACTGCCCGAATGAGTTTGGAACAGGGGCATTGAGTTTCTAGTTCTCAAGGACTCCTTTTCTTGGTTTTACTCGTACCCCCAACACGATAGTACAACTCGTCGGCTTGAAGGTCGGAGTAACCTATCGTGTGTTGGCACGACTTCTCAGGTATAACGTTATCATCATCAGACGACAATGTTTTCTTCTGAGGGTGAACTGCTTTCTTTGGGCTTTCAAGAGTCACGTGCCTCGAAACATGACTTTGTGGGCGTGAGTTCTCAGTGGGCTCCTGGACTTCAATGTGCAAATTGGTGCGCATAGCTGCCATGAACTCCTTGTCATGTTGAGGGTGGCGGCGACTCCCGGCATGTTGAGTCGTTCGGGGCTTCTTTATTAGGCCCAAACACTCTTGAACTGGAGCTTTGCATCCCTCATCGGGAAGTGGACCGAGGCGCTCTAAAGCTGACCTCCTTCTTCGGGATGGTTCTGCGGGATCTCCCGGAGTAGCTACTGGAATTACTTGTGATTTAGGTTGGTTCGCCGGAGGTTGGACTTATGTTGAAGGCTGCAATGATTGTTCCTTAGCCTGAATTGCCACTTCAGACTTCGGCCTCCATACTTGGCGGATTGGTGGCAGCTTCTTGGCCACTTCCTTCTGCAGTCTTCTGCGGGCTTCTCGGACTTGAGCCCATGCCTGCGCTAACAGTGCGTGGCGCTTGCGAATGTGCTCTTCAAGTGTCGAACGATTTCGTTTGACACGGATCCATTCGTTCATTGGCGGCTTGGAGGGGCTGCCATTCATCAGTTGTTGAGGCTGTTTGCCTCCCCTGTTCTTCAGATTCGCATTATAACGGATTCCATCAATAGATTCCATTACCTTCGCGAATTGTCGTGCCAAGCGTTGACGTCGCCTCTAGCGGGCTCTCTTTGAGAGAGTCACTACGCCCTTAGCGACAGAGGAATTGGCAAGAACAGATTTGACCGGGTTGGAGGTCGGTGGAGCTTCACCCGATGCAACTTTGGCATCAATTGGGGTGAGATCTTCGTTGGTATTCTGCATTTCTTCGTACCAACAGACTTTTCTCCTGGAGGAGAACTTCTTGGACTTAAGGGGGGAGGTGGATCCGGACGAGGATGACAAATACTCCTCGAACTTTTGTTGGTCAAATACATACTCGACCTCCTCCTCGACCGGGATCAAGATCCGCGGCTGCAACGCAACGATCTCCGCAGCGAGATTGGTGGCTCCCACTATGGTCGCCAGATTATTCGCGGGAAAATTGCTTTCATTGATGTCATTGTTTTCTTGAGCAATAGTTTATCGGTTACAAAAGATCCGGTCTTTTTATAAGATCCGGTTACAACAAAATCAAAAAAATCTTAAAAGATTACAACTTTCCTTTTCTTGAAGAAATCACAAGATCCTGTTTTGCGGTCTCTTGCTTTTGTGGGTTCTTTGCCTGTGCCGGGGTTAATCCTTGGACCACCGCGCGATCTTGATCCGGTCGGATCTACACGGTATGACGGGTGTTATTTTACCAAGGAAATAATAACCGAGGGGATTATTTCACCAAGGAAATAATAGCCCTATGTAATCGAAATCGACCAAGCGAAATCGATACTCTTCTCGGGATCAAAAAAACAAAGTTTTGATCCAGAGGATGACCGTGTGGATCACAGATTTGATCTCTCTCGAACTCCTGCCTTATTTGGCCTGGATGATCGCCAAGAACCAGATCTGAAATGTCCGAGTCTTCAAAGCTCCAAAACTCCGAAGTTTAGCTCTCAATCCAGCAGAATTTCACCTCCAAAGTTCAACCAAAAAATCCAACCTTTTAAACAATGAGCCTTCAAGTCTATTTATAGGCACCTCAAACCAGATCTGGGCCCAGATCTGGGCTCGGCCACCAAGAGGTGGCTTTAGCCGAGCCACCTAGGAGTGGCTCGGTTTTGGCCGAGCCCTCCAGGTGTTTGCTTCCTCGCCCGTTTTCCAGTTTCGTGGTTTATCCGAACTTCATTGTTGATCTGGACTCTGATTTGGCAATCCGGATCCTGATTTGGCAGTAAATCCACTTTGGTGTTCGAGTTCGAGTCCTCTCCCGATCTTGTTTGATGTGGTGGACTCTACGGTTGGATGACTCGTTGATTCATCGACACGTTAGCTTGATTGGGCACGCTGTAGGCGTCGAAAATTGCCGATAGGTCCCCGAACGTAGCTCGGTGTCAACGAGC
>BQKN01022147.1:1663-14534 GCA_022839385.1 Asparagus kiusianus
GACACCCCCCATGGGGTGTCTCGAGCCAGCCGAGACAGCTTCGTGTGTCCCCGGTTCAGCCCGGGGCTGTGCCGTTGTCCCGCCGTTGACTCGCCGTTGACTTTTTGTCCGAACTCGGATTTGGGTGATTTCGGATGCGTTGGAATCGTGACGGCGAGCTCTGTAAGCCCCGATGGTTGGATTATCTGTGGGGTGGTCGAGGCGCAGCGGGCGTTGATCTGATTGCAGTGATAGCGGGGTTTTCGGTCAACCCGTATCCTTGCGATTCTGACATTCTGTCGGTTCACGTAATCCGTCGGTTTGCTTCAGTCGCTCACCGGCATCATTTGAGCTCTTGTGAACCGGGTAGTGACGTTCGATCACCGCTCGTTGACACCGAGCTATGTTCGGGGACCTATCGGCAATTTTTGATGCCTACAATCCAAAACTGATCGACACCGCATTAGCTCCCACATTCTTGGCCGGTTTTGGAGTTATGACTCCTACATCGATCAAGGCCTGGATCTTGTCCTTGAGGTGGTAGCAGGACTTCGTAGGGTGGTGGACCGCTCTGTGATACGCGCAGTACCTCGGGTCCGTCACCTTGGTGGCTCCTTCATGATCCACAATCGCAGGCAGCTGGATTTTGTTGTTCTCCAACAGATATTTGAAGATACCGGGAACTTCATCATCTTTGAAGGAGTAGACTTTGGGAAACCTCGGCTCCGACGACTTTTGCTTCTGCGGCCGTTGCTGCCAATGCGGCTGCGATTGCTGTGGAGCTCGTTGCTGCTGCTGCTGCTGTTGCTGAGGTTGCAATTGAAAGGTTTGGTTAGCATCAACAGCATTAACCTGAGCTTTACCTTTTCCCTTCTGATTGAAGTTCTGCTTCGGAGGATTTGTAGCCGGTTAGCCTCTCTCCACCTTCTTTCTCCTAAGGAATCGTTCAGCTTGCTCGCCTCGGACCTTCAAGTCCTTCCACGTCTTGGATGGTGCTGTACCCATTGCTTCCAAAACATCCAGCGAGAGGTTGTTATGACAGGTTTGGAGGATGAACTCCTCGCTGATCGGGTCCCGGCAATTCATCGCCTTATTCCGGAACCTTTTGACGAAGACCTCGACTAATTCTCCGTCTTTCTGCTTTTCATCAAGCAACGATCCGATTGAGATCTCGGTGTCGTCGTCGAAGAAATTCGCGAGGAACTTCGTCTCCATGTCGTCCCAGCTGTTTATGCTTCCTGGCTTGAGGCGACGATACCAATCGAAGGCGGCTCCGCGAAGAGTGCCAACGAATGACCGCACCATCAGAGGCTCATTGCCAGAGATGACTCCCAAGTGCGATTTGAAATAAATCAAATGCTGAGTTGGTGAACCCATCCCATTAAACGGCGTGAAGTTAATTAGACTAAACTTCGCCGGATATGGGATCGATTCCCACTCTCTTGGGTAAGGACAGGGAATACCCGTCTTTTTAGTCTCTTGAGCAGAAATCAATGTGTTGATTTTGCTCTCGAGGTTCTTAATTTTTAGGCTTTCACCTGTGTCTTCGCTAGCATTCTCGTTACCACCCCCTGTGTTGATGGGAGGGTTGTTGGTATTGCGAGCTTCATTTGTATCTTCATCTTCCAGGTTGTTCTGGTTAGGATGACTTGGTTCGCCTTGTTGGTTCCTCAATGCTTGAAGCTGTTGGTCATGCATCTCTCTCATGTTCTGCATAGCCATTTGCATTTCGAACCGAAAGGTCTCCTGTTGTTTGGCCATGGCATCTTCAAGCATCTTGGCCACTTGCTCCGCGTTTATCATAAACACTTCGCGGGGTTGTCCTTCACTGGACACTGTGTTATCAGACGCCACTGCTGATCCAGCATCTGATTCTTCATCTCCCGAAGGTACTCTTGTTCGGATTCTACCATACGTCGCGCGAATGATAGCCCCGGATTGTAGACGAGTTACACGTCGGGATATTTCTGGAACCGCCTCGGGGTTATCCTGAGCCGATGTTCCTGTGCTGGTCATATTTGCGGTGACCCTTGAACGCTCACCGTCTTCGACCATCTTCCTTCTTCGTTGGAAGCGCCTATGCTTTGGTTTTGGCGTTCCATTGCTGAGTCTTTCGAACACAGATACTCTTTCGGGGACTGTCTTAACACAGTTGCATTCCGACAGTACCGCCCGAATGAGCTTCGAACAAGGACATTGTGTTTCGAGCTTTCGAGGGCTCCTCTTTCTGGATTTATTCGTACCTCCGGCACGATAGTACAGCTCGTCCGTTTGAGTGGCGGAGCAACCTATCGCGTGTTGGCACGATCTCTCAGGTATAACGTTGTCATCATCAGATGACAATGTTTCCTTCTGAGGAATAATTGTTTTCTTCGGACCTTCCAGAGTCACACGCCTCGAAACACGCCTTTGTGTGCGTGAATCTTCAGCGGGCTCTTGCACTTCTATGCGCAAAGTTGTGCGCTTGGGTGCCGCGGTTTTCTCCAAGTGTTGAGGGTTGCGGCGACCCCCAGCGTGTTGCATTATTTGGGGTTTCTTCATTGGTCCCAAGCGTTCTTGAACTGGAGCTTTACCTCGTTCCTTCGGAAGTGGACCGAGGCGCTCCAAAACTGATTTTTTCTTCTGGGATGGTCCTGCGGGATCTCCCAGGGCAGTTGCGGCAATCACCGGCTATTTGAGTTGACTTGCCGGAGTTCGAACTTTCGGAGGCTGCGGATTTTGCTTCTTAGCCTGAACCGCTTCAGACTTTGGCCTCCAGACCTTGCGAGTGGGTGGCGGCTTTTTGACCACCACCTTCTGCAGCTTCCGACGGGCTTCTTCGGCTTTGGCCCATGCTTGCACCGACAACGCGCGCCGTTTACGGATGCGCTCCTCCAGTGTTGAGCGGTTCCGTTTGACCCGGACCCACTCCATTGTCGATGGTTTGGAGGAACCACCCTTCACTTGTTGTTGAGGCTGTTTGCCTCGTTTGTTCTTCAGATCCGCATGATAGCGGACCCCGTCAACGGACTCCATGTCCTTGGCGAATTGCTTCGCGAGGCGTTGACGCTGCCTCTGGCGGGCTCTCTTGGAGAGAGTCACCACGCCTTCAATGGCGGATTTGACCTTCTTTGAGGTCGGTAGGGCCTCACTCAACGCAGCTTCGGCGTCGATCGGGGTGAGGTCATCGTTGGTGGGTTCAGCTTCATCACACCAACGGACTTTTCTCCTGGAGGAGAACTTCTGGAACTTCTTGGACTTGGGGGAGGAGATAGATCCGGACGAGGACACGTACTCCTCGTACTTCTGCTGGTCGAATTCATACTCGACCTCCTCCACGACCGGGATCGAGATCCGCGGCTGCGACACTCCGATCTCGGCAGCGAGATCGGTGGCTCCCACTGTGGTCGCCAGATTGTTCGCGTGGAAAATTGTGTTCTTCTTCATTGATGATCCCATTACAACTTTGGTAACAACTTTATGCGTTTACAAAGTTCCGGCCTTTTTGTAGGATCCGGTTACAATGAAAATCAAAACAAAGAAAATAAAATTACAATTCTCCTTGAACAAATCACGAGTTTCCTGTTATCCGGTCCCTCGCTTGCGTGGGTTGTTTGCCTGTGCCGGGGTTGATTACCGTGGACCACCGCGCAATCTCGATCCGAACAGATCTACGTGGTATGACGGGTATTATCTCACCAAGGAGATAATAGCCGTGAGGGATCGTTTCACCAAGGAAACGCTCGCTCAAATCTCGGGATCTAAGAACCAAGCTTAGATCCGGAGTAGAATGACGTAGATCTGGGAATCCAAGTCTTCAAGCCTTCACAATCCGAGTTGAGGTCGCAATCCGGCAGAGTTTCGGCTCTTCAGAAGTTTCAAAAAAAGTCCTTTCAAATGAACAAACACCTGGCCTATTTATAGGCACTCAGAACTGTGCATATGCACAGTTCTGAGCCTAGCCACCCCTAGGTGGCTCGGCCATGGCCGAGCCACCCAGGGGTGGCTCGGCCACCGAGCCACCCTGGGGTGTTGGTTCGTTTCGTCGTTTTCCGGTGTTTCCGGTTCTCCGTCGTTCGGATTTGATTCGGTTTCTGGAATCGACTCATTGACTTGATTCCAAATATGGCAGTTAATCCGTTTCTGAGTTCGAGTCCGGGATTGATCTTGATTCGATCGTTATATCACCGAGTTCGCTCTTGTTTAGATGACTCGGTGATTCCCCGAAACATTGGTTTGATTCCACGTGCGAACGTGTTCCGTTGCTTGTGTGCCTCGTCGTCTCGAACTCTCGTTGATTTGTTCGGGTCTTGATTCGATTGCCCAAATCTTCATTTGGCAGTAGATCCGCTTCGGTGTTTGAGACTCGTTAACTTTCCGAACCGTTGGTTTGGTCCCGTACGCGAACGTATTCCGTTGCTTGCGTGCCGTTCGTTGGCTTCGTAGCCTCGTTAGTTCGCTTTGTTGCTCGAACGTCCGTTGATTTGTCGAATCATCGTGCCGAGCTAAGCTAAGGGGCTTATAGGCAATTTTATACGCCTACAAAGGCGTCGTATAACCTGTACCTCTGGCGAGACCAATGGCTACACCCTTCAGAAGGGCTTCGTCAGAAAAGGTCGCTGCAAGATAGAACCGAAGAATTAGAATGGAGTCCACCCTAGGGGGGCAAATCCGCCTATTTCACTAACAGGCGAAGTCGCCAGACAAATGTAAATCCGCCTGTCAACAAGCAAAATCCACTTGACAAAGACAAGATCTGCCTGTATAGACCAAATTTGTCTTTACCAGAAAAAAGTCGAACTCGCCTGTCAAGATCGAATTCGCCTTCGCCCGATAAAGGCCAACTTCACCCGAAAAGGCAGAAGTCACCCTCTACAAATGAATGCAAAATCTGCCTGAAAAAGGCCAATTTTATCCAAATCGGGGAAATTGCCAAAAAAATGGTAGAGCCCACTAAGGAAGACGAGCGATGCTCATCCTCCCGACCCAACGTCGGCAATCAATGCAAAGTCGTCAGATAAACCTTTCAACTTACCTAAGTGCGTCTCAGTCACGCTGGCAATCGTGCCAGCGACAATGTGATCAAAATAACGTCTAGGACCTCCTCCCTTTGGAACACATTTCTTGGATTTTGGCGCTATGTCTGGGAGTCGGGACGAAGTGGGAGTTTCTTTCTCTCTAGAGAATTTTCACACGAGCAGAAGTTCCTGTGCATGGTAGCCCTCAAAGGAGGGGAACAAAGCCCATTTAAAGGCAGAGATGCTTGTGTGGCCATGATCACTCTCAAGAGGCGGAGCATTGGCGGTTAAGAGACGTGGCCTCGATCGAAATCAACGGCCCATATTACTCTTAATAGTTCGTTCTCTTTTGAGATTACGAAAAAACCGTCGAGACAGGAAATGGGTCGGCCAAAACCCGAAACCCGAACCAAAATCGCCAATTGAACCTAACGGCTGAATTCAAAAACCACGACCACGATTCATCATCGATCAGGGTGCACGAAGCTGACGTCGCATTGTCAGATTGCAATTAATGCGACACCCACGCCGCCTTAGTTAGAAAGCACGAAGCTTCATCGGCAAACACGTGGCTCACGTCCTGCCAGATCGAATTCCGTCTGAAGGAAGGGTTTCGCCTATAAAGACATGACTCAACCCCACAATTTCAAATTTCACCTGTGAAACTGAATTTCGCCTGAACGACTCACTCGCCGGTGAAAACGAATTTCGGATAGTACGACTCGTCCAGAATTTTGAACCACTGATGGAATGGCCTCGCTCAAACCCACGCCTCAAACAACTAAGGGTTAGAGCAGAAATCTTAGCGTTAAGCCTAAGAGAAACTACTCGACAACTCATCATACTAAGGGGAATAGTATGGCTAGCCCGATTCAAACGATAATCGGTAAAGGCAAGTCAAACCCGTTGATAGCTGAGGGTTTGCTAAAAATCCTAAGGGGGGGTGGGGCTAAAACCGCCCTAACCTACCCAGGACTTCTTTATTCAAAGTATTCTAGACCACACACAAGTTGGTTAAGGTCTAAAAACTTTGAAGGGGGTCTTGTAGACGGTAAAAATTACCTTTGCAGACTTACGTGAAATTCGCCTGCGAGTCGCAGTCGCCCACACAAATTGAGGGTAGGGCTCACCCACGGGTTTGACTCACTAGTGCGAACCCAAACCGCACGGTCGCTAAATTCGCTCGCATTTGTTGATCATAAATTCGCCTGTATGATCGGCTCGCCCGCACGAGTCAACATCATCCAGATTCACCTATTTACTCGACTCGCCCGCACGAGTCAAGATCATCCAGATGACTGAAATTCGCCTGTCTACTCGACTCGCCCGCACGAGTCGAGAATTGAATTCGCCTACGAATAGTGTACTCGATAGCCGCTACGCTGCATACAGGGATGGGCTTCCCCTACTCCCCATGATGTGAAGGGAGGGAGCACAGTACTCCAAGCCCATCAAGTAGCCGCTCACAGTACGAGCGACCAGTTAAATCCATGTAGTCACCAAGTCTGCCTGCATGCTCATGGTTGAAGCTCACCTTGTCTGCACAAGTCAAGAGCTGAATCCGCCCGCGATCAACAAGCTTGCCGAACTAGTACCTGGCAGCCGCAACAGCACGTACAAGGATGGGCTTTCCCACTCCTCATGACGTGAAGGGAAGGAGTACAGTGCTCCGAGCCCATCAAGCAGCAGCTTATCACCTTTTAATTTACTTCTTTTTCTTTCAAAAGCTATTCTAAAAATCTCTTGGCATACCTGCTACAACTAGGCTCCTATCCTTGTGCATCAGGTATTCAGCTACCAAAGCCGAAATAGACATATTAGCCTTGAGCACACCTAGATGTTTGGACTCCAACTTTACTTTTATTTGCACATCCCTGGATGTTATGGCATCTACGATGTACAATAAAAGTAATAATTGTTATTCCTAGAGTTACAAGAAACTCTTGTAACTGCCCTAACTTGTCACTCCTAGCACGATGCGGTTCTAGCTATCTCATGATCCGTAATCATAACGGTTATCATTCAAAGGTGAATTCAATAATCTATATAACAAACATATAGTTTGAATTTAACTTAATAATAAGAAATTCAGATCCTCAGTTGGGAGACATATTCGAATCTTACAAAAGCCCTTTGCATTTGGATAATCTTCAAGCTCACTAATAAGATCATTTCTCATTGAAGTTCACTTATTGAACCACTTGAACAATCTTTCCATTTCTAGATCTTGTACAGATTGATCTCACATCTTGAGTCTGAGTTAAACCACATTCTGACTTGGACATTACCGCCTCAATACTCGCTAAAACCTCCTAATCCTAGGAGAAAAATTTTCTTTCGATATAAGTATCTACAATACATTAGTCCGAGACTAAAGTCAGAATATTGTATTGATACCTCAATAAGAAAAGGACAAAGATACTTAATTTATGGATATGTTCAAATTATAGGCATCTACGTGGATTAGTGTTCTTCATAGAACTCATAAAGCCTTTTATACCGATAATAAAATTGTATCCCAAACCGAAAGAAGAAGGCCTAAGGACTCATCCATAGTGTTTAAAGATGTAATTTTTAAAATCATTATAAAATTTATAAAAATGGAATATAAGATTTCTTAGAGATAGAATAGTACCATAGTACCATCTCCAAAGAATTCTTAGAGATAGAATAGTTAAATAATTGTACTATCTCTACCCAAAATCTCTCCATTGAAATAATTTATTTATGTTTCGGTACGCGTCTGAACATGTGGCATGACAAACATAAGCAAGAAATTTTTGAAATTTTATTTAACTATCCTATTTATATTGTCAATTTTATTAGGGTATTTCGTTTCTTGTGAAATTGGTGCGGTGCCCCCAAGTGTACTTACTGGAAGAGCTATTAATTATAATCTCTAAGATATTATTTGAATTTTATAAAAAAATCTATTATTTAAAATAATTTTGTTAGACTTCCAAAGTCCAAAAACTCTTTTTATAAAAATCACAAAATAGCTTTAGTACAAAATCTTGTGGGCTTGATAACAAAAATTCTCAAAAGTTTTGAAGAAAAATAATAAAAAAATTTCTTAAAATTTTCCTAGAGTTTTTGGATATTTTTTATTTTAAAATAATTACCTAATGTAAAAACCATTTATCTAGAATGTTTTGTTTTAAATAAAAAAACAAAAAATATAAATACCCCTATATTTATGAGTCTATTGCTAGGATTTTGAAACCCTAGGGGCGGCTGGTTGTGTAGCGGCGCGCTGCCTAGTAGCACTACACCAATCCATAGTTAGAGATACCCTCGGGCCTCACCCACGATGCCACTGCTCGCTACTATTAGAGCCGTTGGAGTCAATAATAGCAAGTTCTGTTGAGTTTGATAGAGGCGACCAACAACTTGGGGTTTTATCATGACGACGTCACCGTGGACCTTCAGCACTCGATGCAACGGTCCGCCGCACTCGTCGCTTCTGTGGTTGTGTGGCCAAGGTTTCTTTTTAAAACATAAAAAAACAACCCATGACACTGGTGTACTGCCCTGGCGATGGCGGGAGGTGGGCCTCTGACACCCAGTACCGAGGCCCCCTCTATCGACCACCGTCGCCGACCATTGTCTCTAGTGTTGGCGGCGACTCTCACTGAACTAAGGTTTGAAATTTTTTATTTAAATTTCAAAAAAATAATTTTTATCTCTAAAAATTAAAAAATGTATTTCATTTTTGAAAGAAATTAATAAACTTTAAATTTATTAAAAATTTTCCCATTAGCTCATAAATGTATAATTTTTATTATAAATTTAACATCTTGGATGTCAAAAAGAGGATTTTTCACCAAAAATTTATTTTTCATTAAGAAATGAATTTTTAATAATAAAAACCCATTTATTTTATTCCAGTTGCAAAAAAAAACCATCAGAAAATTGACGAGTGATCTTAGATCTGGCTCTAATACAAATGTAGGATTCGGATAATTACACGCATTCAATAAGAATAATTATAACTAGATTATGTATAGTGGAGAATAAAGAAACTATAGCATGCATCTGGGCATATAAGCAACAAGTTTAGGATTTACCAAATCGATTGTTCTGTAGGATCACCATGCCTTTCTTAATCAATGGTCAGAGGGCGACTACACCCTAGAACCGGCAAGAAGCATCTGCATATAACTCGAGACTATCGCGTAAAGCACGAATTCGAACAAAGTAGGAGATGACGGCTGTATGAAGGTTTATGGTGTATCACCACTCACCCCTCATCAGGGAAAACACTATATCTATATATAGTGCTTAGAGATAGAATCCTACACTCATTAGGATTATGAATATCTTATCTCTATGATAGATATTATCCACCTACTTATTTGGGTGCTTATCTCATAACCATAACCAACATCTATGAATGAAAAAGAGTTTTGATTTATCCCCTTTAGATGAATGAATTTTTTGGTTAAGTTGTATGATCCCTTTGGTTTCTATCAGAAATTTTATTAGAATAAGATTCAAAATTACAAGGATCATTATCATATATGTATTAAGGGTACTTAGCGCATGAACAAAAAGTTTACCGCTATATTTTATGGTTGTAAAAAATGACTAAATTTACATCTAATAAGGGGTACGAGGACTATGTTCAGAATAAATAAAGTATGGAGACCAACTTGAATATGACATCCCACTACAGAGGCTGAAGAGAATACAAAAAAATTGACAGACAACAGCTTTGGACTTTCAACGGTCAACCGCGAGTGCTGTGACGGTCGACCGCAAACATGAACGCAAGCTAGAAAAGTCTCTGGACTTTTCGCGGTCGACCGCAAGTGGCGCGGTGGTCGACCGTCCAAACCCTGTAATGAAAATTGGTTTCTGTCGTTGGATCCGGTCAACCGCACGTGACTCTGCAGTCGACTGCGAGTCGGGCTAGACCTGAACTTTGGTTTCCTGTTCGTATTGGGTTTGTGTTTTGATATATAATCAAACACGTTTTTTCTAGGTTTTCTATCTGAGATTTTAGATTGTACTGAGCATATTGAGAGTGAGAACTTGTGAGCAAGTTGAGAGATTTGGTTTAGGGATTGTACTTGTGATTTTATGAGATTGTAACCATTTGTACTCTCCTTGATTTAGTAGAATCTCCTCATCCTCTCCCTATGGACGTAGGCAAATTACCGCGTGGTCATAGGCAAATTACCGAACCACGTATATATCTGTGTTTGGTTTAATCTATCGTATTTGGATTGAATTGTGCTCGTGTGTGGTTGGTTCTCTTCTCCCGTGATCACAGTTTTATTCGGTGTGCGAGCACGCTTCCGCATAGACGCGTAACAATTGGTATAAGAGCTCAGATTTGAGATCTAGGGTTTTAGATTAGGTGGAGGAAGATTCAATTTGGAAGCTTGGTTTTTGGAGTTCTAGGCTTCGGTGGAGATAATGTTTGGAGTTGTCTTTGAAGATCTCACTTTCCTCGTGTGGGTAGTAGTTCTATTTGGAATCCAATCTAGGGTTTAGTTGGATAATTCCTCAATCCTTTCAAAGCTTGAATCTTTCTTTGCAATTTTGAGTTTGTGATTATGGGTAAAGAAGTTGGTGAAAGTAGCAAGATGGCGGATATAGTTCAAGTTGGGTTTTAGAACACTAAGATTATTATGGTGAAATATGACAGCAAGATTAATTTTGGTTTGTGGATGAGCGATGTTCAGGATACGCTCAATGCACAGAATTTGGAGGAGACCATCATGGTCTATGAGAGGCCACCAAAATATGAAGAGGTGATATGGGAAAAGATGAATATGAACACTTGTGGGGTGATCAGGTCTTGTTTGAAACAGAAGCTGAAATATGATGTGATTGGGGTGACATCTGCAATAAAGATATGAGAAATTCACAACAATAAGTACCTTACGAAGAGTATTGAGAACAGATTGTACTTGCTGCGTAGTTTATTCAGATTTTAGATATTCAGGGGCATCTCACTAACAGTTCATGTGAACAACTATACTAAGTTGTTGATGCGGCATAAACATATACCCAAAAATTGCAAGTGCACAATCAATCAAGTTATAGTATAAAAAATTATCGATCCCACGAGGAAGGTATTTTGTAGGAGAAAATTAAAATTGGTTCTTACGTTGCGTGCGTAACAAATAGGAGCGATGAGTGAATATGATTGTGGAGAGATGGAGAGAATGAAAATGGTGTGTAAATAGGCGCAAAATGTAAGTGAGAGTGGGTGTGACAATGAATGAATGATTTTCACAAAGAAAGATGAATAAAATCAAGAATCAAAAAGGAGAATTAAGAATAAAAAGAAAATTCAAAAAATTAAAGATGACAGATTCAATTAAAGTTCTCGGTAATCTAGAACTGAATCCACTTCTTAGAAAAGGGTGATTCCCTAGAGGGTTCTAGCCTAAAGGTGAATAAAAGAAAATAAAAAATAAACAAAAATAAAAACTAATCCCAAGAGGGTTCTAGCCTCAAGGTGAGTAGTGTAAGAAAATAAAATCTAAACTACAAAATAAATTGTAAAAACTAAGCTACAAAATAAATTGTAAGAATTAAATGCGAGAAAATAAAGACATGAAATAAATCTAATCTATAAGCATGAAATAAATCTAAGGCAAGAGGGTTCTAGCCTCTTGGCTATTTAACAAAAAAATAAAATCTAGCTTCAATCATAGAAATAAATCTAAACTAATAAGCAATAAAAAAAGAAATAAAAGAGAAAAATAAAAGAAATGCAAACCTCCAAATAATTCTCCATCTCCATCTTCATCATCCAATAAAGAGATGAAATATTTAAAGTGGTAAAAAAATTATTTTATTAATTGTAATAAAAGTTATAAATTTGGAAGGCTTTCTCAATTAAGAGTGGCCCTCCTCTCCAAATGGAGTTACAAAAATTTTCACACCTCTAACCCCTCACTATCTACCCCTATTTATAGTAAATATCAGTGAATGAGAGCCATTGGATCGAAATCTTATCCAAAAACCATGAATTTTAGCCTTAGATTCGTAACAGAATGACAATGGTATCGATACCAGCATCGATGCTGGCATCGATGCCTCCATCGATGCTGGCATCGATGCGTAGTGCTCTGCAATTGTAATCCACAGTTTCTTCTTCTTTTATGCTTTGGGCTTGGGCTTCTTTGGCATTTCTTCTTCTTTTGGGCTTTCATGCTTGAGTTCTTCATTTAATTAGTGGGCTTTGTTAAGAGAAGAGATATTAGGCTTTTATTTTTGATTAACCTACAATTAAAGATAAAAATAATTATTAGTGATAAATTTATTCATATAAACTAGATAATGAAGATATAAAATTGTAATAAAATATGATTATCAAATACCCCCACACCTAAACTTCTGCTAGTCCTCTAGCAAAGAAAGAAAAAGAAAAGAAAACTTAACTCACTTTTGCGAGAATCGCGGTTGTATTTAGCGCATACAACAAGCCTTTAAACCCCTAGGCTACCCTAGTGAACTAGTTGTAGTCTCGTAAGGGTTTTTCGTGAATATACCCACAAAATTTGGTCATCTTACCAAATTAATGAAGTTAGTAAAAAACTAAATTTACTTGATAATTGAAGATAGTTATTACTCAAGAAAACAGTTTTATATATAACTCTAAGGTAAATTTCCTCGAAAATCTTCTCATTATAGCAATACAAAACCAAACCAAACTTAGAAATTTAATTTAAAAGTTTTGAAAAGAACATGTTATATCATTGTTTTAAATAATTTTCAAGTTACTTGATCTAAAATATTTTTCAAGACCATATATATAAATATAACTATATATATAAAATATTTATTAGTATTTTTTTAACTCTTTCTTCCTTGGTTATTTTTTTCTAATTTAACGGGCTTTCTAAGTGACCATTTAACTAGTTTTGGGCCAATGG
>BQKN01022153.1:2267-13696 GCA_022839385.1 Asparagus kiusianus
TGACAGAGCCATGTACCAACAATGTGGCCGAGTACAACGCATTACTCATCGGACTCGAATTGGCCAAAGAGCTAGGAATAAAGCATCTCCAAGCTTACGGCGATTCCCAGCTCATCGTCAAACAGATGATAGGCGAATATGAGGTTAGAAACGAAGACCTGATCCCACTCCACAAGGCGGCCGCCCGGCTAGTGGAATCATTTGAGAGTTTCCACATTGAGCATGTGCTACATTCCAAGAACACACATGCGGACGCCTTGGCTTCTTTGGCGGCCAACTTGGCTCAACCATTCGGAACGATCCAATCGGTCACAGTGGCGAGCAGGAGGCTCTTTCGACTGAAAGACGCTCCAGAAGCAAACGCCACCCATCAAGTCTCCGACCAGCCCAGTGCTGAGGACTGGCGCCTCCCGATCATCGATTACGTTCTTTACGGCGTATTGCCCGAGGATGCAAAGGAGCGAGAGTCAGTCCGGAGACGTGCTACGAGATTCTACTACGACTCGACCACCAAGACGTTGTATCGAAGGTCATACGACGGTGTGTTGCTTCGATGTCTCTCGAAAGCAGAAGCACAGGAGGCTCTACGCGAGGCCCACGACGGCATCGGCGGAGCTCACCAGCCCGGACCCAAACTCTGGGATCGCCTACGAAGGACAGGCTACTTCTGGCCTGGGATGGTTCAAGACGCCGTCGCCTACGCAAAGCGCTGCCACGAGTGCCAGATTCACGCCAACTACATGCATCAGCCGCCTGAAGACCTACACCCAACCAAGGCTTCGTGGCCTTTCGAGGCATGGGGGATGGACATAGTCGGACCAATATCCCCGCCATCGGCGAGAGGTCATCGCTTCATTCTTGCAGTCACTGACTACTTCTCTAAATGGGCCGAAGCGGTCCCCTTGAGAGAAGTCAAGACCAACGACGTGATTAAGTTCATCAAACACCACGTCATTTATCGGTATGGCGTGCCACGACGTATCATTCATGACAATGGTACCCAGTTCGTCAGTCATGCATTCACCAGATTCTGCGACAAGTTCCGAATGCAGAACCTCTCTTCCACGGCCTATAACCCATCTGCAAACGGCTTGGCCGAGGCCTTCAACAAAACGATCATCAAGATTTTAACCAAGTTGACCTCAACCAGCAAACGTGACTGGAACGAGAAACTTGGCGAGAGCTTGTGGGCATATCGCACAACGGTTCGCACACCGACTGGCCACACACCCTATTCGTTGGTATACGGCTGTGAGGCCATACTACCATTAGAAATCCAAATTCCATCTCTCCGCGTCGCCTTGGCAACAGGGATGACGGTGGAAGACAACCACCGACAATGACTCGCCGAGCTCGAGGCGTTGGACGACAAACGGTTAGAAGCTCAACAGCACATTGAGTTCTATCAAGCGCGGATGGCTAAGGCTTTCGATAAAAAAGTCAGGCGCCGAGCCTTCAAGGAAGGAGAGCTGGTGTTAGCTGTTCGCCGACCGATGATTCTCACCTCCAAGAAAAAAGGTAAATTCCAATCCAAATGGGAAGGACCATTCGTAATAGAAACAGTCTATTCAAATGGCGCCTACCGTCTCGTCAAGCCAAACGGCGACAAGATCATGATGCCTATCAACGGCAGATACTTGAAGAAGTACTACCCTTAATTCTTCTTCACAAACTCCCACAAGTACATGAGTATAAACTGGTTCTCAAACCCTCCAACTGGTATATGAGGCTAAACTGTTCCCACTCTACCCGCCATGGCGAAAGCCTCTGGCGGAATTCAATTCGCCTATCCTCACCAATAGGATAGCGGATCCACTAAAGTCGTTCATATCACGACAGAACCAATTCAATTCGCCTATCCTCACCAATAGGATAGCGGATCCACTAAAGTCGTTCATATCACGACAAAACCAATCCAATTCGCCTATTTTCTCCAATGAAATAGCGGATCCACCAGGGTCGTTCATATCACGACAAACACATCCTTAAATCGCCAACTCTCCTCAATAAGAGGGCGAATCCACCAAAGTCGTTCATACCACGACGAATCAAATCAACTCGCCAGTCCTCTCCCAAAGGATGGTGGGTCCTCAAAGTCGTTCCAACCACGACATTCCCTGTCATGTTAACATTAAACCTCTGACGAGATCAACTCTCCAATCCTCTTCCAAAGGATGGTGGGTCCTCAAAGTCGTTCCAATCACGACATTCCCTGTCACGTTAACATTAAACCTCTGACACAATCTACTTACCAATCCCCTCCATAAGAGTGGTAAGTTCCCCCACAGTCACTCCCATCGTGGCAAAACCCTCATCAGGTTAATGATCACCTCTGATGGTTGGCGCCGTTATTCCAGCGAATAACATAGCCTAAGTAATAGCCTACCACGCGACGTGTTATTACTTCTGTCAAATAGTCACACTCCTACGTCCCTGAACTATTTGGCCTATTCCAGCTATCCAAACATCCCCTTAGGGTAACTGATGGGTAGCGGCCTACCGCGCGAGGGTCCATACAACAATCGAGCGTCACATTCCTACATCTCTGACGATTCGATTATCATCTGTCGCCGCCTATTCAGACGACGACGACTGTCAAGAGCAGTTCGGCAGATGACAGCTCTGCCAATTCCTCAAGCGACAGCTTGCCGAGTGGCAAGTCGAAGTTGAGTCCTTCACTCGACCGCAGCAGCGAACGACTGTTCTCTACTGCAAGCCGAGCGTTACTCTCTCGATCCCGCAGGAGCTACAACGCGGAAATCCGAATCAACCCGATCCCACGCTGTGAGCAACCGAGAGCAGAACCAAAGTCCGAAATGACTAAGTTCAGAAAAGAATGGTCAGAAGCTCATCGAGTTCAACTCAAATACCAAAACAACACAAACAAAAAGAAGAGGAAACTATGCATGCGAAACAAAAATAAGCAAAAGCTCAAGGCCATTACGGGCCAAAGTTTACAAGCATAAGTTTCTTTTTCAAGTTATGGTGCTTGGAGCACCAACTGAGTTGACAAAACAAAAAAAAAAGAGGGGAAGACCTAAACGGCGCAAGCATTACAGGAATTTCAGAAGGCTGAAGGAGCCGATCTTGGCTTTGAGCGCAGCCCGCTCCGCCGCACGACGGGTCCTCGCCTTCTCCTTCCGCTCCTGCTGCCGCCTGGCCAGGGCCGCCTGGCTGTCCTCTTCCTCCTCGCGAAGGAGCTCCAGCGCCCTCTCAACCTCCTCGGCAGCCTCGCCAAGCCTCCCCAACTCACGCGAACGCTCCTGCAGCTTCGCTTCGCCACGAAGAGTGCCGGCGTCCTCGCGGAAAGCCCGGTCCAAGTAAACGTCCATCCGGTCAGTCACCACTTGGTGCCGCTTTCTCAGACGTCTGAGCTCAGCCTCCTTCGCCTGGATACGCTTCGCCCGCTCGTTGCGCTCAAGCAGGAAGTGCAATGGGGGAGGCGGT
Source organism: Asparagus kiusianus (assembly GCA_022839385.1). NCBI lineage: Eukaryota > Viridiplantae > Streptophyta > Magnoliopsida > Asparagales > Asparagaceae > Asparagus > Asparagus kiusianus. The sequence continues at coordinate 5,715 of BQKN01022153.1, forward strand.
GGCACATCGGAGATGTCTTCGTAAGCCACTTCCTCGAGGCGGTGCATCCACCCCTCCACGCGCTCGAGTTCTCGCTCACATCGCCGCGTGAGCGAGACATCACCCGCACGGCGGATCGCCTCCAAACCCGCTTCCACGAGGGGGAACGTGTCGTAGTACCGCCCGTCACCCACGCTGATCGAGAGGGCGGTCCCGTGCACCAACCCCACCAACCGATGGAGTGGCGCGAAAGCAGGATGAGCCACGGGGTCCGGGAGGGGAAATCCCTGAACCGGGCTCGCAGGGGCAACAGTAGGAACGTCAACATTGACGACGGTGGCGGAGGAACCGACACCTTCGGCATCACTGTGATCGGAAGAAGAGGCCATGAGAGGAGCAAATCGCGGCGGTATTCTTTCTCCTCGCTTGTTTTCTTTTCTCGAAAAGGAAAGAGCGTGGCTGAAGGGATGGCGAGTACGGGGATATATCTGAAAATCCAACGGTCATGATCTGTCCCCTCAAACGATCAAGCGGTTCAGACGCCTCGAGGCGCTTCGGGTTCGACACCATTTAAAGCCCTACTTCTCGCGACCCGAATCGACCGATCGGATGAAGCCCAAGAAGCGAGGCACTCTGTCGCTTCGCCATTAATGGGCATTAACACGTCTTTAATCCCTTGGCTGGCAAGCACTTGGGCCCGCTGAAAGACGCGTGGCACGAGATTTCGCCATTAAAAAAAAAAATTTTCCCTCTCGAGAGATTCGCTTGCATACGAATCCGTCACCACCAGGGATTCGCCCACGGTTCGAATTCGCCAGCAGTCGAAGTTAATCCCCACAGCGAACCCACCAGCGGTTTAATACGACTCTCTCGGCGAATTCGCCAACCCATACTCGAATCGAGCCTTCGCCCGAAGGGGGTACTACCTGAAATTGCTGATGGCCGTGCCAAAGGAGTATTAAAGGGGTTATATCCAAAAGGAACATGATGAGGAAGAACACAAACTGCATCAAATGCTTCTAGACAGTACATTTGAACAAAGTTATGTTTTTTGCAAATCGCGAAAGGCATAATATTACGTTCAAAAAAGCAAAACATGCACCCAGTGTTTAATACATCTAAACGAAGTCATGACTTCACGAGTCATGACATAGTTTCAAAAGCAAGACAAATAAACAGAGTATCTTAAGCAGGAATACATAGCGGAAATTTCAATCAAACACGCTAAAAGTAGAGAGCTCCTCCTTGACCAGGTCCACCTTCCTCGCGTGGTCCTCCCGAGCCTTGTCTTCGGCTGTTTTCCTGATCCGTTCCTCAAGGTTCGCCCTAGCGGCAACGTCTTGTTCTCGCAAAACCAAGAGGCGCTGGGCGGCTGCTTCGGCTCTCTCACGGGCAATGACGACGTCAGTCTGGACCTTTTCCAACCTCGCTTCCGCGTGCCCCAGTTCAGTTCGCAGGCGAGCTATCGTGCGGTTGAGATCGATGACTTCTTCCTCCGACGAGCGATGGTGATCCGCCCAAAAATTGGCCATGTACTCCGAATCAGCGATCTCTTTGGAACGGAGCTCCTATTCCTGGGTCTCCCTACGTCTGATGAAAGCCAGGCAAGACTCCATATGAGCTTCCGGGCCTCCCCGCCGCAATGTCTCTAGCTCTGTCATGCGCGGCTCCAGAAGACGAAGTTCTCGCATACAACGGGTGAAAAGCCGATTTTCGCTGGATCGTCGAATGTCTACCGCACGGTCCAGGAGAGATTGCTTGAAACTGGCAAAACTACCCAAGCTGAGATCGACAAGAGAAATTACCTGTCTCACGGCGTTCTCGAACTCCTCGACGCGGGCCTGCCAAGACAAGGAGCCAGGGGGAGTAGGTTGTTGACCAGGGGCGAGCGCCGCAATTGGGGGAACCTCAAGACAAGGTTCCATTCCTGGTTGCGGAGCGGAACCTTGGGCAGGAGGAGCCTCCGGGCTCTCGGGCTCATCATCGGATATCAAGATAGGTTCCGCCTCATGCTCCTCAGGAAGCGGTGCATCATCGTGGGCTGAGAAGCACAGTGAGGGCATGGAGGGGGGATCTAAGCAAGAGATACCTATCCATGTCTAAACAGGGTTTGAACTAGGAACGTACCTCCGGCAGCGGCCGTCCTGACCGCACCCGAGGGAGACGCCTCCTTCCTCCTCTTAGAAGTAACCCTCTTCGTCTTCGGTGCCATCTGGGAGACACAAGGTGATCAGGATCTCTTCTGAGAGGAACGATGAGAAAGCCTTGGCTTTTCTTGACGAAGGAAAAAGGTACTAAAATACCCTGATCCTAGACGGTTATATGCAGTTCGATTGGACCCTTCAGTCCCGAACAGTTGAGGGAGAAGCCGAATATCCCGCATCCTATATGAATGATTGAAATTCAGTAGTTTCGGAGCATGATCTCTAATCAACGGCCCAGATCGGGCGTGGAGGACGAAGAGACCCATCGCACTGCTGTAATTAAAGCAAGACGGCGCACCCACGCCTCCGTAACTGACATGCACGTGGGCAGACACACGACCCGTTTAAAGCGGAGCTCTCCCCCTGCAAATTAAAATCGCCGTTGATGTGACAACCACGAATTCGCTCACAGGTAAAATTCGCCTACTGGCAAAACAAGCCCGTGACTGAAATCCGCCAAGGGAAATTTCCTCGACTTGACATCAACTAGTGCATTAAAATAATTATACTAAATATAGTATGCACACAAGTCGTAATCGCCAGAAGCAAAAGGATAATTTCATTCATGAAAAAGGAGTCCTGTTACAACGAAAAAATTAAAGGCGAATTACAAAGATTTCACTCGCAGTTCCGCCTTACGAATCTTTTCGGCATGGCTGAGCTCAAGCCTCCTTAAGATCTCTCCACGGATCTCTTCCTCTGTACATGAGACCAAGTTGTGAATGACGTCCTTGACATCCTTGAGAGCTCGATCCTTCTCCCCAACAGAGTCAATGGTCAATTGCCGGCGGGACTCAACGTCCTCCAACTCCTTTGCCACCTGATCGAGGGCCTTCCCTTGAACCGCCAGAGAAGCCTGCGCGTCAGCTATGACCCGTTTCAGCCTCTCCACTTCAAAGGAAATTCGGGAGAACCGGCTATCAACCGTCTCTTGCTCGTGAGCCACCCGTGCATCCTCGGCTTTGGCCCGCTCCAGCTCCGCCGACAACTTTAACTCCAGCGTCAGATTCTCATCCAGGCGGTGATCCCGATCTGCCAGGGTTACTCGAACTTCGTGAGAGGCGAGATCTAAGAGATTAGAACTCTCCACACGAAGAGTGAGCAACTGCTGAACCGCCACCTCCACTTCGTTCAAACGCTGAAAATAGGGCCTCGCTGCAGCAGTGCCGAGCCTCTTACGCAAGAAGGACGCGTCGTCCCCAAGGACTTCCTTGAACTCCTCGAAGGGACAATTCCCCTCCAAGACCTGGCGAGTGCAGTGGGCCAGAGTGTCTTCGAAATTGGCCACAGCTCGCTCTACCTGCCTCTTTCGCCAGCATTCCATAGGAGAGAGAGCGGCCTCTTCAACAGAAGACGAAGCCACGATCGGAGCACCGGTGGTCACGATCGCTGAAGTGGCGACTGACACTGCCGGAGCCGGAACAATCGCTGGCGCCGCCAGAGTGGCAGTGGCAGAGTCGCAAGTCGCCACAGGTGAGGAGCTGACCATTAGTCCAACGGGAGTTCCCCCTTGAGCGGGAGACTCTCGCACTGAGTGTTCACCCCCGACCGATGTCCCCTCGGAAGTGGGGGTTCCCCCTTGTCGATTCGCAGGGACCGCCACCTCCTCCTCGCTTGATAGCGCCTCGTGAATGGAGGCGTTGTCATCCGTCTCAGATTCGCCAGAAGGACCCTCCCAAGAGGGAGGATCCTCCTTGCCAGCACTTTCATGGGGGGGGCCAACTGCGGATACAAAGAAAACGATGACAATTAGTATCCCCTTGGCCTAAAAGGGTCGACAACAATGGAACTCATGCTTACCTGAACCCCCTGGTTCTCTTTCATCTCCACTCCCCTCCTCTTCATCAGAAGGGATAGGGATCACTTGCTCAACTACACGAATTTGATATGGACAGTCAGAAAATACGAATCTAACTTCGTACACGAGGACATCGTATCGGAAGATTACCTCTCGGTACAGGTGCAGGGGTCATTGAGACCCCCGCCTGTGGCTCCACACCCGATGAAGGAAGCGTGTCCTTCGAAATCGCCGAAGCCACCTGCGGCGCAGCAGAAGGAGCAGATTGAGCCACTTCCGCCCCGGAGACAGTACCAGCCCGACCAGCCGCCGCTCTGGTGGTCACTATAGTCTCCTCGCCACGGGCCCTCTTGGCCACTTCCACTCTAGAGCTCTCCGCCGCTTCTCGCTGCCGTTTTGAGAGCAACGAACTGCTCGGAGATAACAGGGGCACTCCCATACGCCCAGCAATCGTACTACGGGCTTGCTCCAGGCGCCTGCTCACCCGGGTTAACTCAACGGGCTCCCTCCGCTCGCCCTGGGAATCTAAAGGAAGACTGGGAGGAGGAGCTCGTGTTTCGGGCGCTTTGGGTTCGTCTGGACCCACACCCTCACCCTCAGAATCTCCTGCGGGGTCCTCCATGAACAACTCCCTAGCCGTGGCACGGCCCCTTCGCCTCGAAGGTCGAGGAGATCCTCTTGGGTGACGTCTGTGCTCCGCCAGGCACGAACTCTGGAACCGGAAGTCGGTAGGATCGGCGCTGGCGCCCCGATACCACCGGCAATACGAGAACGTATGGTGCAAGTCGCGGTCCTTTGAGGGTAACTCAAAGCGAGCATCGGTGCCGCCAGCATGAGTCCAGAACCATCCGCGAGCTCCATCCACCAGCCCTCCTTCAAACCGCAGTTGGGGATTGACGTTGCCCACGTACAATTGGTCATACCCAAACTGGCGGGCGAGCCTGCAGGGGATGTACGGCTCGAGATAGCACGACGAGCCCGTTCTCAGAACGTGATACCCTGGCCGGATGTTTACCAACCAGCGAAAGGCGCCGCGAGGGAGGGTTGTGTAGTGGTCCGCCGTCGGCGCATCCCTGAGAGATTCTCCGTATCCGCCTCCGCTGAAATAGGGGAAGGAACGGCGAAAGTTGTAATTCCCAAAGTGGGAGAGCATCTTCCTTGCATCGGGGATGTCCTTGCACTTCCAGGAGCACTTCTCCAAGCGCTGGACGAACGGGACAAACTTATCACCTTGGAGCGCCGCTGGAGCACTCATCAAGCACTCACAGTGGTATACGAACCACGCCATCAGATAAGTATACGGCAGCCCCACCCTGGGGTTGGGAGTCCTGATGACCTCTCCTTCTCCCTCATCAACAGTCGACACGCGGCAGAACTGAGCCGTCAGGGTGCGGAGCCCCCGATGGATGCACGCTATCGTCGCCGATACCAGGGAATAAGACTTCCCGTGAGCTAAGCAAACCGCCGGGTACACGACCTCGACGGGAAGAGCCTCGAAGGAGTGAGTGGGGATTACGCACCTCTTCAACCATAACATGAGGTACCCCGCAAGCAGCGCCTTCCCAGAGATTGATGACTCCGCCTGGTGGTGGAAAGAGTGGAGGACGGTACCAGACTTAAATCCGCCTTCATCACGGTCGAGAGTCACGGTTCCCCCCTCTTCGGCTATCCTCGCCTCCACTTCAGACTGGTCACATGCGCCTAATGGGAGGGCAGGCTGCCCCTTGACGTCGTTCCCCGGGAACAGATAATCAGCCCAGTTCTTGTGATTGATCCCCTTCTTCTTCCCCTTATGATCCGCTACCCCCAAGGTGCTGAGGCAGATGTGGTAGTGGCAGAGTAGCTCCCACAAAGTCTCGACCGCCGAGGGCGAATGGCTCAACAGCTGATCGATCTCAGCTTGATCGGGGACGTACTCCTCGTAAGGAAAGTCTCCCAGGGGCAGACCCGACACGTCGTGCATCTCGTGAGGGGTGATGCCAAGCTCACCGTTGGGGGTGAAGAATGTGCCGCTTTCCGCACAATATAGCTCCAGAATGCTGTGGAACTGCGAAGCGTTGATCCGCAAGCCGTGCCGCGTGGCTTCGATGGCCGCGTACAACTCCGTGTTCTTGAGATCGGCGTTCTCAGCCAGAACACGGTCAGTGATCTTGGACCACCAAGTGTCGCTGCCGGGTGCAGAATAGACCCACCCCGGAGCTCTGAAATCCTTTGGTGGAAAGCTCCCTCCGACTCGAAAGAAACGATGGCGAAAAGTCTCCGCCGCCGATATCGACTCCCCCACGGGCAGTTCAGCGGACATTAAGCCAGGATGCAGACCCGTCACACGCTTACATGAGCCATCCACTCCATATCCAGCGGTAGAACCCGTGAAAACGCCACAGGTGACCCCGTCTTGAGTGGGGGTCAGCTCCCAGTTCATCGTCCGAGGAACCGCGAGGGATCGCAGCTCAACGATCGAGAACCCCCTCGACATACTGGGGAGGTAGTAGTGAGTCCCTTCTACCGTGTGGAACCACATGCTCTCCTTGAGCAACAAGGCAGAGGGGTCGGTCGTGGCGTCGCCGAACAAGAATTGAGGTTTCGGCAGTTCTGCCCTGGCATCATCCGTCAATACCGCGTCGGTCGTCAACTCGCGCAGCGTCAGGTGATGACCATCCGTGACCCTCTTTATCAAGCCGTCCGGCTTGTCGGCGGCGAAAGCGGGTAATGGAGCCAAGGAGGGAAATCTCGGGGGTGCCATGTAATTCGTACCACCGGCGTGGCCAATGGCCACGCCCTCCGGAAAGGCCTCATCGGAAAAAGTCACTGTAAGAAAGGAAAAATCGATTAAGACAAAATCCGCCAAAAGGGCAAAATCGCCCATCAAACAGAGACAGACGGAATCGCCTATCAAAAAGAAATGTCGCCTCCCTCCCCCCTAAGGGCAGATAGGGCTAACTTTGCCCCAAATTGGGAGAAACTGCCGAAAAGCGGCGGGATTCCAGGACGGTGAGCAACGCTCATCTCCCCAACTCCGACGCCTGGAACCTACACGAAGTCACCCAACAAACTTATCGACGTACCTGAGCACGACTCCGGAGCACTGGCGGGCATGCCGGCGGAGAGGCGATCGGAGTAACCTCCAGGGCCTGCACCTCTCACTTTGCGCTTCCTAGTTTTTGGAGCCATTGAAAGATGAGGCGGGAATTCTTGTCTTAGAAGTTTCTTTCAAGAATCAAGAGCACGGTGAATCCCAAAGGAGGAAAACAGCGGGCTTAAAAAAGGGGAAGATTGCCCACGTGGCCACGGCTGCCCTCGAACGGGAAAACGTGGCCACAATCGAGTTCGACGGCCCAGATCACCCTCATCAACGGTTGCATCCAACGGTTGAATTCGAAAACCACGGCCACGATCAAGACGAGGCGCGTTGGGCGGAGTCGAGTTGTCAAATCGTGACAAGGCCACTCCGCCTTAGCTGGAGAGACACGAAGCCCCGCAGGCGAGCACGTGGCCTACTCACATTAGGCCTGATTTCGCCTAAGGAAAGGGTCCCGACGGCGAAAACTTGAATGAACTCCGCAAGCCTTTCAAAATTTCGCCATCAAGTCCTGATTTCGCCTGCACGACTCACACACCTTTGAAGAAAAGGGCGATTTGCCCAAAATCTAGAAACTGGCGAAGTGATTTCGTTTACACCCGCGCCCCAGGCGACTAAGGGTCAGAGTAGAAATCTTAGCACTAAGCCTAAGAGAAACTACTCGATAACTTATCATACTGAGGGGAATAGTATGGCTAGCCCGATTCAAACGGTAATCGGTAAAGGCAGATCAAACCCGTTGATAGCTGAGGGTTTGCTAAAAATCCTAATGCACCTGGTCCGAAACGTCTTTATTCAAAGTATTCCAGACCACACATAAGTCGGTTTTGGTCTGAAAACTTTGAAGGGGGTCTTGTAGACGGTAAAAATTACCACGGCGGATTAAGTGAACGAATTCGCCCACAGAACAGGACCACCCCCT
>BQKN01022166.1:5599-17243 GCA_022839385.1 Asparagus kiusianus
GGCGAACCCTTTTGTCAAAAGCTCTGGATATCCTGGCTTGATAGAACTCAATGTGTTGTTGAGCTTCCAAGCGCCTTTCGTCCAGCCTTTCGAGTTCTTTGAGACGCTTCTGATGCTGCTCTTCGGTCGTCATCTCCGTTGCGAGAGCGATCCGAAGGGAGGGGATTTGAATTTCCAGGGGTAGCACAGCTTCACATCCGTATACCAACGAATATGGGTAGCTCCCGTGGGTGTGCGTATGGTAGTGCGATAAGCCCAGAGTGCTTCTCCGAGTTTATCGTCCCAATCTCGCTTGTTGGTTTTCACGAGCTTTGACAGAATCTTGATGATCGTCTTGTTGAAAGCTTCAGCTAACCCGTTCGCAGCGGGGTAATAAGCTGTCGACGAAACATCTTGGATCTTGAATTTGTCACAGAACCTGATGAAGGCGTTGCTTATGAATTGCGGACCGTTGTCATGAATGATCCGCCTCGGCACGCCGTGTCGGTATATGACATGATGCTTGATGAAGTTGATGACATTGTTCGTCTTCACTTCTTTAAGCGGAATGGCTTCAGCCCACTTTGAAAAGTAGTCGGTGATAGCGAGAATAAATCGATCACCTTTGACTGAAGGAGGAAAGATAGGACCGACAATATCCATACCCCATGTCTCGAATGGCCAAGACGTGGTTGATGTGTGTAATCGCTCCGGTGGTTGGTGCATATAATTCGCATGCACTTGACAAGCGTGACATTCTCGTGCGTACTCGATCGCGTCACGAACCATTGTTGGCCAGAAATATCCCATTCTTCTGATTCGATCGTACAGCTTGGGACCAGGCTGATGCGCACCACATTCTCCTTCATGTGCTTCCTTAAGAACTTCTTTTGCTTCTTCGTTCGAAAGGCATCGGAGAAGCAAATCATCATACCCCCGGCGATATAGTGTACGGGTTTCGGTATTGTAAAAGAACCGCGGAGCTCTGCGGCGAATAGATTCTTTTTCCTTTACGTCTTCCGGCAAAATACCGTATTGGACATAATCGATGATGGGAAAACACCAATCTCGGGACTCGGACCCGATTTGGGTTGAGTTCACCTCTTTGGCGTTTACGTTTCTATCTTCCTCCTCTTCAACCTCCATATCGTATATAGGTATGCAGAGTTGGTGTGATCTCACCGTGACTAGCAGTTCAGTTTCGGGCGGTTGCGCGAGTGATACTGCTAGTGCTGCCAGTGCATCTGCATAAGCGTTCTGAAGACGCGGGATGTATTCAATGTAAAATTCTTCAAAAGAATCTGCCATTCTAACGGCCTCCTGGTGGTATGGAATCAGATCTGGGTTTCTGACTTCATATTCTCCACGAACTTGGTTGACGATCAATTGAGAATCCCCAAAAGCTTCGAGATATTCGACCCCCAGCTCCTTGGCGAAACTGAGTCCTATGAGGAGTGCGTTATACTCAGCTACGTTGTTAGAGCATGGACTCGTCAGCGAATAAGCTCGAGGCATCACGTGCTTCCCTGGGGAAACTAAGACAACTCCAACTCCGGAAGTGACCTTAGGACATCCAGGGGTTACTACCTTATTAACTGTTCTCGAAGCACCATCAAAGTATAACTGCCATACTTGTTGGTGTGACGTGGTATTAACCTCGTGGGTTTCATCTGGTAAATCATCATATACCTCAACTGTATCCGTTGTCGGACTTGCCGCCAAAAGGTCACAAATCGCTTGTCCTTTGACCGACTTCTGCTGTTTGAAGTGCAGATCATACTGGGACAAAAGAAGGGCCCACTTTGCTAACCGCCAATTCATCGAACCTGGTTGAGTCATGAACACCCGTACCGGATTAACATTGGTAATGACGTAAATCGTCTGGCCCACCAAGTAATGTCGCATTTTCTGTACTGCGAACACCAATGCGAGACATTCTTTCTCGATCATTGGATACCGAGACTCGGCGCCTATCAAGGTCCGACTTAGGTAATAAACTGCCTGTTCGTGACCATTATCATCGTCTTGTGCTAATAAAGCACTTACCGAATGGTTCATCGCCTTGATGTAAATCAAGAACGGTCTACCTGATTTTGGTGTAACAAGAACAGGGGGATTCATCAGATACGCCTTGATATCTTCGAATGCCTTCTGGCAAGCATCGTGCCAAATAAACGATACGCCCTTCTTGTTTAGCTTAGAGAATGGTTGACACTTCCCAGAAAGATTTGAAATGAATCTCCGGATATACGCCAAACGCCCTTGCAATCCTCTGAGTTCTCTTAGATTCTTCGGGGGTTGCAATTCATTTATCGCCTTTACCTTGTCTGGGTCGATATGTATACCCTTGGTGGTAACGACGAATCCAAGGAATTTTCCGCTGGACATTCCGAGGAAGGATTTTGTGGGATTCATCTTCAATTGATGACTCCGCATGAGATCAAACACTGTTCTTAAGTCTTTGATGTGATCTTCTTTGCTGCGGCTTTTTACCACTAAATCGTCAACGTAGCATTCAACTGTTTTCCTGAGGTGTTTCTGGAAAATCTTAGTCATCGCTCGTTGGTATGTGGCACCTGCGTTCTTCAGACCGAACGGCATTACCGTGTAGCAGAAGACACCGAGGGGCGTTCTGAATGCTGTATGCTTTTCGTCATCAGGATGCATCTTGATTTGATTATACCCCGAAAAGCCGTCCATGAAAGACATTCTCTCGAATCCGCACGTATTGTCGATGATGACGTCCGTGATTGGGAGAGGAAAATCGTCTTTTGGACATGCTTCATTCAGGTTCCTGAAGTCGATGCAAATCCTGATTTTGCCATTCTTCTTCATGACTGGGACGATATTGGCTAACCAATCTGGATGCTGCTCCTCCCGGATAAACCCTGAGTCGATCAATTTCTTGACCTCTGCCTCGATGGCTTCCATAATCTGCGGACGAAATCGTCTTTGTTGTTGCTTGATAGGTTTAGCATCCGGCTTGATGTCGAGGCGGTGCATAGCCACATTGGGGTCGAGCCCTGGCATGTCCTCGTAGTTCCACGCGAAGACGTCGATATATTCCCTGATAAGGGCAATTAACTCCTCCTTCTCATCTGATGGAAGACTACCGCTGATAAATATGGGCTTTGGGTTGTCTTCATCGCCCATGTTAATTTGGATTACTTCGTCTTCGGTGGGTGGCTCTCTTTGTTCGAACCTATCACCATATTGCATGTTTAGGTGATGAACCCATGGGTCCTCCCACGTTGGCATTTGGTCGTCGTCCTCCAACGTAGACGGATCAGCTGTAGTCATGTTCGACATTAAGGCCTTGAATATTTCTCCCAAACTTGTGTCGGAATCTTCAGCTGACGAATCTAGCAAGTATCGATCCTTGGCTTTGTTAGCAATTTGATCTATGATTTGCCAGCCACATTCGTCATCTGACGAAACGTAGCCTAAGCCCCTCTTGTGACGATAATAGCCCTCCGGTTTACCCTTTGGTACATATGCCGCTTTGACTGGGACACGGGAACCTCGATCGAAGTATAGACCTTCTCCGAGTGTGAAATCGTATCCTTGTCTTTCCATGAGCTTGCGCGCTTCTGGACTGTACTTAGATAAATGTAAACCAGATTTGTCACCATCTTCATCCTCTCTTAGGAAATGATCTGGCACCGGAAGATTTTCTCCTTTACCGAAGATCACTTCTTTTTGTCCCCCTATTTTGGCGGGAATAATCCGAGTTGTTCCGAAAGAGTGTTGGAGACGCTTCTTCGTTACATACGACGATCGGAGCGGCATACATAATTCGGGATTATCGTATAATCCCTTTATCACATCATCAAACGACAAGGAGTACTCTAAACCATTATTTATTTCAAGTTCGGCAAGTTGCCAGTTACAACCGCCATCTGACGACTGTTCGTCGTCGAGATTGATTACAAAGGGTACAATGTCATTAAAAACAAAACCACCATTGTAATCGAATCCGGCCTCGGAATCAGCTTCTTCTCCGCTGTCCGTGCCTTGGACCGATGGTTCTGTATCGGATTCGTTACCATAAAGGAGAGAATCTGTGAAGTAGTTCTCGTACCCTTTGAATGGCTGCTTATCCGCGACCACCGTCCTAACTCTTCCATCAGTGTCGACATATTTCAAACACTGATGTAGAGTGGAGGGGACTATAACGTTACTATGGATCCAAGGCCGACCCAATAGTAAGTTATAGGATGTCTCAGCATCAATCATGTAGCACGTGACCTCCGTCTTTAAATCGCCCATTTGGCATTTTATCCGGATTTTACCCAAAGGTCTTGACCCGCTGGTGTTGAATCCGTATATGACTGTGCCTGTAGACGCCAACTTGCTGACTGGAATGCCAAGGCTGTGCATCAGTCGAAGTGGCATAATACTCACAGCGGAACCCGGATCCACTTGGATTCGGTTAACTTCGCTGGAGCCAATATACCCGACGAAGTACAGGGGCCGATCGTGATTTGAATTCTTCGTCTGCATGTCCTCTTTGGTAAAGGTGATGCAGGGAATGTTCTTGGCTGCCACATTACACTGTTGGGCTGACAGTTCCAGTTCCTCGGGCGCTGGTTTGATTCGAGTAAGGAACACCTCTGAATCGGCCAGGGCTTCTTGCAAGGCTTCTCTAGTTTCCTTAGATAGCCGCAGCAATTCATAAAGTGTTATCCTTGCTGGAATGTTGGCTAGCTGAGCCATGATGTCGAAGACACGCGGATTTTTCGAACTTCCCGGTTTATCTCCTCCAATTGGACGACTGAAGCGAGACTGCTTCGGGTTCTGAACCTCTTGGGATCCTTTGTCTTTCTGTTTATCTGCCGGCTGTCGTCGAACATCTTTAGCCGGTTTGGGAATTGGGATCACCCCCATCTCTGTGAGGGTCTTGGCTGGTCCCTGTTTTGTCACCCCTAGCTTAGCTGCTTGTTCATTATGTGACGGATAGTTGAAGTGGTATTGGTTCCCGCTTCTGGTGGTGAAGACTTCTTGTTCATCTTCAGAAAGTGGGAAAGCTGGGATTCCTTCGTCATCTTTTCCTGGGATGGCGGAAACTCCGTAGCAAGACTTTCCTTTCCCTTTAGATTTCTTCGTGGATGATAATCCGGCCCATTGTTCATCTTCAATCAGGTCGGGGTGAACCCAAAGGATTTCGCCGTTCGGGGCCGTGTGTGGCACTAGTCCCTTTTGGCACTGTCCGTGCGGGTCGTCATTTACCGTCTTCATCCCAACTTTGGTGACACGCTTCGGCTCAAACCAAGCTGTGGGTACTGACCCAAAACTGATCGACACCGCATTTGCTCCCACATTCTTGGCTGGTTTCGGAGTTATGACTCCTACATCGATCAACGCCTGGATCTTGTCCTTGAGGTGGTAGCAGGACTTCGTAGGGTGGTGGACCGCTCTGTGATACGCGCAGTACTTCGGGTCCGTCACTTTAGTGGCTCCTTCATGATCTACAATCGCTGGCAGCTGGATTTTGTTGTTTTCCAACAAATATTTGAAGATGCCGGGAACTTCATCATCCTTGAAGGAGTAGACCTTGGAAAACCTCGGCTCCGAAGACTTTTGCTTCTGAGGCCGTTGCTGCCAATACGGCTGCGATTGCTGTGGAGCTCGTTGCTGCTGCTGCTGCTGTTGTTGCTGAGGTTGCAATTGAAAGGTTTGGTTAGCATCAACAGCATTAACCTGAGCTTTACCTTTTCCCTTCTGATTGAAGTTCTGCTTCGGAGGATTTGTAGCCGGTTGGCCTCTCTCCACCTTCTTTCTCCTAAGGAATCGTTCAGCTTGCTCGCCTCGGACCTTCAAGTCCTTCCACGTCTTGGATGGTGCTGTACCCATTGCTTCTAAAACATCCAGCGAGAGGTTGTTGTGGCAGGTCTGAAGAATGAACTCCTCGCTGATCGGGTCCCGGCAATTCATCGCCTTATTCTGGAACCTTTTGACGAAGACTTCGACCAATTCTCCGTCCTTCTGCTTCTCATCGAGCAACGTCCCGATAGAGATTTCAGTGTCGTCGTCGAAGAAATTCGCAAGGAATTTGGTCTCCATGTCGTCCCAGCTGTTTATGCTTCCTGGCTTGAGGCGACGATACCAATCGAAGGCAGCTCCGCGAAGAGTGCCGACGAATGACCGCACCATCAGAGGCTCATTACCCGAGATGACTCCCAAGTGCGATTTGAAATAAATCAAATGCTGAGTTGGTGAACCCATCCTATTAAACGGTGTGAAGTTGATTAGACTAAACTTTGCCGGATATGGGATCGATTCCCACTCTCTTGGGTAAGGACAGGGAATGCCCGTCTTTTTAGTCTCTTGAGCAGAAATCAATGTATTGATTTTGCTTTCGAGGTTCTTAATTTTCAGGCTTTCACCTGTGTCTTCGCTAGCATTATCGTTACCATCCCCTGGGTTAATGGGAGGGTTATTGACGTTGCGAGCTTCATTTGTATCCTCATCTTCCAAGTTGTTCTGGTTTTGACGACTTGGTTCCCCTTGTTGGTTCCTTAATGCTTGGATCTGTTGGTCATGCATCTCTCTCATGTTCTGCATGGCCATCTGCATCTCGAACCGAAAGGTTTCCTGTTGTTTGGCAATGGCATCTTCAAGCATCTTGGCCACTTGCTCCGCGCTTATCATGAACGACTCGCGGGGTTGTCCTTCACTGGACACAGTATTGTCAGACGCAACGGCTGAGCCAGCGTCTGATTCTTCATCTTCTGAAGGTACTCTTGTCCGGACCCTACCGTACGTTCCTCGCTTGATGGCCCCAGACTATAAACGGGTCCTGGGTCGGGACACTTCTGGAATCGTCTCGGGGTTATCCTGAGCCGATGTTCCTCTGTTGGTCATGTTGACAGTGACCCTTGAATGTTCACCGTCTTCGACCATCGTTCTTTTTCTTCGGAAACGCCTGGGCCTTGGCTTTGGCGCTTCATTGCTGAGTCTCTCGAACACGGAAACTCTTTCGGGGACTGTCTTTACACAGTTGCACTCAGACAGTACTGCCCGAATAAGTTTTGAACACGGACATTGAGCTTCAAACCTCTGAGGGCTTCTCTTTCTGGATTTGCTCGTACCCGCAACACGATAGTACAGCTCGTCCGTTTGAAAGTCGGAGCAACCTATCGTGTGTGGGCACGATTTCTCAGGTATAATGTCATCATCCTCGGACGACAACATTTCCTTCTGAGGATTAATTGCCTTTTTCGGGCTCTCGAGAGTTATACGCCTCGAAACGCGTCTTCGTGGACGTGAATCTTCAGCGGAATCTTGCACTTGAATGCGCAAAGTTGTGCGCTTGGGTGCCACAGTTTTCTCCAAGTGTTGAGGGTTACGGCGACCCCCAGCGTGTTGCATTGTTGTGGGCTTCTTCATTGGCCCCAAGCGTTCTTGAACTGGAGCTTTACCTCGTTCCTTCGGAAGTGGACCGAGTCGCTCCAAAACGGATTTTTTCTTCTGGGATGGTCCTGCGGGATCTCCCAGGGCAGTTGCGGCAATCACCGGCTGTTTGGGTTGCTTTGCCGGGTGTTGAATCTTTGGAGGCTGCGGGTCTTGCTCCTTAGCCTGAACCGCTTCAGACTTTGGCCTCCAAACCTTGCGAGTTGGTGGCGGCTTCTTGACCACCTCCTTCTGCAGCTTCCGACGGGCTTCTTCAGCTTTGGCCCGTGCTTGCGCCGATAACGCGCGGCGTTTGCGGATGCGCTCCTCCAAAGTCGAGCGATTCCGTTTGACACAGACCCACTCCATAGTTGATGGTTTAGAGGAACCACCCTGCATTTGCTGTTGAGGCTGCTTGCCTCGTTTGTTCTTCAGATCCGCATGATAGCGGACCCCGTCAACGGACTCAATGGCCTTGGCGAAGTGCTTCGCGAGGCGTTGACGCTGCCTCTGGCGGGCTCTCTTGGAGAGAGTCACCACGCCTTCAATGGCGGATTTGACCTTCTTTGAGGTCGGTAGGGCCTCACTCAACGCAGCTTCGGCGTCGATTGGGGTGAGGTCGTCGTTGGTGGCTTCAACTTCATCGCACCAACGCACCTTTCTCCTAGAGGAGAGCTTTTGGGACTTCTTGGACTTGGGAGAGGAGGTTGATCCGGACGAGGAGACGTATTCCTCGTACTTCTGTTGGTCGAATTCATACTCGACCTCCTCCACAACCGGGATCGAGATCCGCGGCTGCGACGCTCCAGCTTCGGCAGCGAAGCTGTTGGCTCCCACTGTGGTCGCCAGATTGTTCGCGTGGAAAATCGTGTTCTTCTTCATTGAGGATTCTATTACAAACTTTGAAAACAACTTTATGCGTTTTACAAATATCCGGTCTTTTTATAAGAGCCGGTTACAATGGAGATCGAAATAAAGAAAGAAACAAAAAATTACAACTTTCCTTTGAACAGATCGCGAGCTCCTGTTTTGCGGTCGCTCGCTTTGTGGGGTTCTTTGCCTGCACCGGGGTTATGTGCCGTGGACCACCGCGTGATCTCGATCCAAACAGATCTACGACGTATTACGGGTACTATCTCACCAAGGAGATAATAGCCGGGAGGGATCGTTTCGCCAAGGAAACGACCGCTCGAATCTCGGGATCAAAGGCCAAGCTTTGATCCGGAGTGTAGGGACGTAGATCTGAGGATTAAGCTCTTTCGGATTCCTGCCTTTTTTGGTGCGGGTGCTCGCCAAGAACTGAATCCAAGTGTCCAAGCTTCAAGCCTTCGCAATTCCGAGTTGAGGTGACAATCCGGCAGAGTTTCGGCTCTTTAGAAGTTCAACCAAAAGTCCTTCAAAATGAACAACCACCCCCCTATTTATAGCCTCTCTGAACTGTGCGTTTGTGCACAAGAGAGAGGGGGGGGGGGAGTCGGGCCACCTCAGGGTGGCTCGGCTCATGCCGAGCCACCCTGGGGTGGCTCGGCTTGGGCCGAGCTACCCCGGGTTGGCTCGGCTCGAGCCGAGTCCCCGGGTGTGTTTCGTTTTCCGTCGTTTTCCCGTTGTTCGGTTGTGTCCGTGATTCGGTTGTTCGTTTGATTTGTTCGGGTTCTTGATTTGATAGCCCGAGTCCTCATTTGGCAGTAAATCCGCCTCGGTGTTTGAGTTCAAGTCCGTTTTGTTGTTGGACGACTCGTTAACTTCCTGAACCGTTGGATTGGTTCCACACGCGAACGCATTCTGTTGCTTGCGTGCCTCATCGCCTCGTTGGCTTGTTTCGTCGCTCTAACGTCCGTTGGTTTGTCGGTTCCTTGTGTCGAGCTATGCTAAGGGACCTATAGGCAGTTTTATACGCCTACAACCATAACATTAAAACTCCCAGTACTTAATCTCTTCATAGCCTTTGAACCAAATTCAGGATCAACGAACCACAATCCCCTGATCTTTGACATCATGAACTGTATAATCGTCCCCCAAATGCATCAATGACAAGATCTCCTCCAAGTTAGTCACCACCTCTTTTGGATCCGGCCCTTCGGGAATCCGAACGGACAACAAATTATTGATGTGGTGATAGAGTCGTAGTCCTTGACGTCGAGTGATCGTTGAACGACATCGAGGGACTACGAACGGTGAAGTGCGACGTCGATGTGGGAGAGGACGAGATGCACTTGAGATTGGGCGAGGTCGAGCTGGCGAATACAAGAGGAGACTTGACGGGCGAGGGAGGCGGTGGAGGAGAGGGAGGAGAGGAGGAGTGACGAATCAAAGTGGGCGAGGGAGAGGAGAGGGGAGGAGGAGCCGCGAAGTGCGAGGAGGCTGCGGTTGAGATCAGGGCGGGAGGAGAGGAGGGAGTCGAGGCGGATGTTGAGAGAGCACTAGTAGGCGATGCATTCATGAAGGAGGCGGGTCATCGTGCCGACGTCAATGAGGGATCGTATTTGGGTTATGTTGACATATTAGTATAGTTAAGGGGCTTATATGTAAGATGTGTTTTGTAGGGCTTATATAAGCCTATGTTATCTTATCAATGTGATTAGGGTTTCTATTCCAATATGGTATCAGAGCCACCAAAACCCTAGCCGCCGCCCGCCTCCCTCCCCCCCCTCAACCGCCCCCCCCCCCCCACTTTTTGTTCGACAGCAGCCCCCCCTCTTATTCGATCCGACCTCAGCCCCTCCCCACCCTTTGACCGCCCCAACCCCAATCAGCCCAACCCCGATCAGCCCCACCCCCCTTTCGCTGCTACCGAACCCCCCCACCCTTTGACCCCTCTTGCTGCGCTATGCCAGACCTAGAGTTTGGCATGGGTTCCCTCGACTCAGTCCTCGAACTGATGATAGGAAGAGTATATATCTCACATCGATGAGATATATAACTGTTTTTGATTCTTGTTTCCTCTGAGAAACGAGAATTTATTTGAGATCCTACTCTTGTTGTGCAGCAGAGGTGCTGCCGAAATTTTTACTGCACACAACAAGGGTCGAAAGAGAAGGTGAACAGGTGGTGGGTCTGAAGCCTATTCGATGGAGAAGATCATCAAGAAGTTGAACCCCGCGGAGGTGTCAACTTTGATGAAGCTAATGAAGTTGTCAGCTGGTGAGAGTGCGACAAAACCATCGAAGAAGTTGGAGCTTCCGACCATCGATCTGAAGCTTGATGGACCGAGTACTTACCTGAGCTGGTCGCGGCAGGTGAGATACACCCTTGCAGGGAGGAACCTGGAGGGTTACTTGACAGGAGAGGCGACAGAACCGGAGGAGGACTCAGAGGGAAGAGATGAGTGGAAGTCCACTCATATGTTGGTGTACATCTGGCTTCTCAACTCGTTGGTCCCGACGATCGCCGCCACGGTGGATGGCATTGAGAAGGTGAAGGACGTCTGGGAGAAGTTGAGGAGGACATATGATGGAGTGGGGAATAACCTGAGGGTATTCCAGATTAAAGGAGAGATCGACGTCACAGTCCAGGGAGAGAGGACTGTACAGGAATATGCTACAGAGTTGGAGCGCCTGTGGCTGGATTATGATCATTTTCCCCCCGGGGCTACCTGCAAGGACCCGGGATGTAAAGAGCGGAAGGCCTTTCTACAGGAGAGGACTATGGTGTTTCTCAAGGGATTGACATCAGAGTTCGCTCAGCGAATCGCATTGTTGCTAGCTCAACCGAAGATTCCCACGCTTGAGGATGCTGTCTCTGCTATGATTCAGGAGGAGACTCGCATTCGGCTGTAGGCGGGGACAGGTGGACTTCCTGTGATGAAGTCAGCAATGGCAGCCTCTAGCAACACTGGATCTAGGGGAGAGACTCGACAGTGCTACAACTGCGGTACGGTGGGTCATCTAAGGCATGCTTGCACCAAGCCACCCAAGAAAGGAGATTTGGGTGGACATGGACAGTTCGGAGGTCGTGGTCGTGGCCGTGGGGGTCGACGAGGTGGAAGAGGAGCAAGGAATCGGGCGAATCTGATGGTAGCAGAGGAAGAGGAAGCAACTGAGATGGTCTTTACTGAGGAGGACCATATGCTCCTGGAGATTCTTCGGAAGAAGCAGAGAGTAGCAGGAGATGGAGACAGAAGAAGTGGAACTGAGGAGACATCCAAATGCAACTCTGCTACTTATGCTCATCCGACCAAAGGTACGGATGACATACATGCTCTTGCTTCTATGTCTCCCAATAGACCATTGTTTGTAGGAAAAATCGTAAAGAAGAGAATAAAGAAAATTTGACT
>BQKN01022192.1:12414-24594 GCA_022839385.1 Asparagus kiusianus
ATGTGTTGGACCTTGATCATATAGTCCATGTGTGGGACATTTGCTTACTTTAGTCCATGTGTTGGACACGTAACTTTGCGGCCCATGTGTTGGACCTGCATCATATATAATCCATGTGTTGGACCTACCTCATATATGTAGTCCATGTGTTGGGTTTTTTCCTATTTCAGTCCATGTGTTGGATATTTGTTATATGCAGTCCATGTGTTGGACATTTGTTATATGCAGTACATGTGTTGGACATTTAGTGGATTTTGCCTTATCTATATAGTAGATGAAGTTCATGTGTTGAATAAGTATTCTGATATCTGACAGGACACTTTTGATATAGTTTGAGATGGAGGTATTGCTCCACGATGTAGTTTGGATTTGATAGTTAGCTATTTACAGTATGAGCTTATGGGATAGTTTAGTTATCCACGCACATGTTATAAATTCCTAAATATCAAACTTCCATTTTATTTCAGATCAGATGTTTTGACTACCTATATGTATTATCAGTTATTTTCTATCCAACTAGCCCTTCCCCTTGGGGTTGGTTGAGATGTTACTCGCTATAGCGCTTTGACGCTCGTTGTTTCCCCACCTTCAGGTAACTAACCAGGTGCGTGGAGAGCCGTAGCTTGATGGGGTCACTTTAGGTTATTATTTATAGACAGTGTTAGTAGTTATGTCAGAACTTGACCGTAGATATATTTTGTTGAACATTTTGAGATATTATTTCTAGTTTTGGAAAAGCGAATGTGCCTTAGTATTATTTCATTTGGTTTCTTATTGTGAGACAGTTGTATCAGACCAGATGTTTCATTTTCTGAGATTATCCATTTATGTCAGTGATGATGACTTATCTTCAGAGAATTTGTTGTTTCATATTCCTTATGTAATTTCTCTTTTTCCTGTTTTGTACCTACACTGATTATTGATTCCACTTGATAGATATTTACTGTGATGGTGAAATATGTTATCGCACGGTGTGGTACATGGCAGGTTTGACATTCTTGGTTTCACCTTGGACTGTAGCCTTGTTGAAACCAGGGGCGTCACAATAGTCTAAAAAACTAATTTTAAAGATGTCTCTATTAGGGACATCGGGTATGGTCCACTTATTAAGTGATTCAATGTTAGTTTCATATTCAGTTAACTGAGCATTTTTTCCTTTTTTCATTCCAGTATAACTGGATCTCTGAGTCAAACTTTCTACTCTGTCTGACATATTTTCTTTTTACAGATTTATCACTTAATTATTAAACTAGTAAGAGGTAGAATATTTATTTTTCTTTTTATTCTCTAAAAAACATCCTAGCAGAAAGCTTTCACGTCTGTCAACAACTTACACTACCCTAAACAGTCATTCCGGCAACAACGGGGTTTACATAGCGCGACTTAGGTGACGTCCCATAAGCATTCAAACTAAGATCTTAACAAGAGAATGAAAAGAACATATAAATATTCTACATTCTTACAAGCTAATAATCAAAAGATAATCTGTAAGATAAAATCTAAGCAGACATGTGATAGTTAACCAAGGCTCTGATACTAAAATTTATAGCGGGAAATAGAAAGCGAAAGAAGTAGAAGACTTACAGAGTTAGATGACCGATTCTCAATATATAATCTTTATTGTCCAACTTATTTTATAAGCGTACACACTTAATTTACAAGAGGACACTTAAGCATTCACACTCTCTTATTTTCATTCTTCTAAAACTTACTCTCCAAAGCTTCCAGACTTTACAAACAAAACTTAATATTTATAGACGTCGAGGCAGCCTTCTAAACTTCGATTCCCTTCTGATAAAGATGAAGGCGACATCGCATTATCGATATCGTGCGCGAATAGTGAAGATTCTTCCTTATTAAAGTAGCTTTATAAAAGCTGCTTTTAGAAAATGCTTTATAAAGTAGCTTTTTAAAAGAGGATTCTAGACGGCTCGCCGTGGTTCAATCTAGAATTTTAATCTACTTATGAAGCTGGGCTTTTTCCTTTAAGGTCCGGTATATTTTGATCAAAGATTTCTGTGCAAATCTTATCAGGGTCTTGTGCATCTGGTAGAGGTGTATCTTCTTCCATAGATGAAGTATGACTATGAGTCTCACTTGTGTCAAAGACTTCAAAGAATTGTCTTTTTAAAATGTTCTAAACATTTTTGCTTAATCTCTGATTTAGAGCTTTGAGGATATTTTCGACGCATCATCTTAGCAATTTTCATAATAAGATTATCCTTTTTAGTTTCTTGAGTCATATGAGACTCTAATACATAAGTATTTTTCAGTATAATTTCTTCTAGCTGTTTCACCTTGGTATCAAGGCACATTTCGTTCCACCATCTATAATAATATTTTCTTTTTAGAATGGGAATATGAGAAGGAGTCCAATCACAAACATAGGACCAATTCCAGATCTAGGGGATCTCAACTTCAGCAAAGAAGTGTACTAGACACATGCCTTCTATAAGTTGGCTTTCATCCATTCTGGCTAATATAGGATAGGTTTCTACCCATGAAGAATATAATTTCATTAAAGGTTTAGGAATAATACTGATTTCAATACCATAAATTTCCCACCATAGATAAAATAAAGTAGGAACGCTCTTTTAAGAGCTTTAGGGCATACTTTAATGAGCCAAGTATGCTTTTGTTTAGGATTCTGATATAAGAATACCTCGAAAAAGGCCTGTTTATAGTCCCAGTAATTGAAGTTATAAACGTCTTTTGTAGTTTGTACTATGACAAGTGGCAATTCCTAATTCGGATTAAGAGCCCAATTTCTTGGAAGTATTACTTCCTGAATAATACACTTGCTAAAAGCTGGAAGGATATTATGATTGTCTGTTGTCCAGAAATAGGTTATTTCCATTCCTTTTTGCATAAGTAGAGTCTTCATCCAGGCTCTAGATTTTAATGCTAATGTAGGATAATATGTATCCTGCAAATATCTTTTCCTTAATTTACCAGGCTCATTCATAAGAGGAATATCCTCTAGTTCTAAATATAGAACAATATAAAGGGTTCAGGAGTATGTTCCTGTTCAATAAGATCATGTATGCCTTTATAAAAGGCTTGAGATGGGCTTGAAGAATTATGTTTCTTCGAAATAGTGCGCCATGAACTGGGCTGAGACGGAGTATGACTCCTTTCAGAATTAGTTAAGCCTATAAGGCCAGGATTTGAACTCGAACTTGAGCCTCCTCTCCCCCTCCCTGAAAAGGAGGGATTATTCCGTCTCATTGGAACCCTGTAAAAATTCACGAGTTAAAAAATCAGGAAGATGATTATAATCTCCTTTAGTGTAGTCAATTTTAAATTGATACATAGCTAATTCAGCTTGCCATCTAGCAAATATTTACGTAGAAACTAAAATTTTAACATCTTTTTCTATAATTCTTTTAGCATAATTACAATCAATTCTTAGTAAGAATTCTTGATTTAAGATATCATCTCTAAATTTTGAAAAGCATTTAATTATCGAAAGTATTTCTTTTTAATTGTAGAATAGTTAAATTGGGCTTTATCCTATTTACCAGAGGTAAAATGAACTAACTGTTCTTTTTCAGTTTGAGGATCAACTTGCTTTAAGATGCCTCCATAACCAATATTAGATGCATTAGTTTCAACTATTTTAAACCAATGTATATTAGCAAGATGAATACATGGTAAACATTTAACTTTAAGTTTAATTCTTCTTACTGCAGCAGTATGTTGCTCAGTCCAATGCTTAGCATTTTTCTTAAGCCTATTATATAAAAGAACTGTATCTTGTGCTAGATTTTTATAATAATCTGCAACATAATTTAATGCACCTAAGAATCGTTGCAACTGCTTAGTATCAGCTATTTCATCAAGAAATTTTGATGCAAATTCAATACTTCAATCAATAGGAAGTATAGTTCCTTTATTTATATTATGACCCAGAAATCTAATTTGAGTTTGAAAAAGTTTTATTTTTAGGGCAGATATGGCTAACCCATTTTTAATAGCTAAGTTTCTAAAAACTTCTAAATGTTTAACATCTTGATCAAAACTATGAGAAAAAATCAAAATGTCATCTATATATGACAAGATAAAATTCGTATAAGGAATAAAAATTTCATTCATAATATTTTAAAATTCAGAAGGGGCATTTTTAAGTCCAAATGGCATAATATTTCATTCATAGTGTCCAAATGGGACAATAAAGGTAGTTTTATATTTATCCTTTTCTTCTATTTTAATCTGCCAATAGCCTGGTTTTAAATCAAACTTAGAAAATATTTTTGCATTATTAAAGTGATTCAATAAACTCATTTTATTAGGAATCAAATATCTTATCCATTTAAGGACAACATTAAGAGGCTTATAATTAATAACTAATCTAGGTACACCTAAACAATTATTAGTGATATATTTATTCATATAAAATAGATGATGAGGGTATAAAATTATAATAAAATGTGATTATCAAATACCCCCACACCTAAATTTTTGCTAGTCCTCTATCAAAGAAAATAAAATGAAAAAAACCTAACTCACTTTTGTAGGAATCACGGTTGTATTTAGCGCATACAACAAGCCTTTAAACCCCTAGGTTACCCTAGTGGACGAGTTGTAATCTCGTGAGGGTTTGCAGTGAATATACCCATAAAATTTGGTCAACTTACCAAATTAAAGAAGTTAGTAAATAACTAAATTTACTTGATAATTGAAGCTAGTTATTACTCAAGTAAATATTTTTATATATAACTCTAAGGTATATTTCCTAAAAAATCTTCTTATTATAGTAATACAAAATCAAGCCAAACTTAGAAATTTAATTTAAAAGTTTTGAAAAGAACATGTTAACTCTTTGTTTAAAATAATATTCAAGTTGCTTGATCTAAAATATTTTCCAAGATCATATATACAAATATAACTATGTATAAAACATTTATTAGTATTTTTATTTTTATTTTTTTATATTATTATTATTTTTAACTCTTTCTTCTTTGGTGATTTTTTTTCTACTTTAACGTGCTTTCTAAGCGACCATCTAACGAGTTTTGGGCCAATGGATCCCAACCCAATCGGCTTAGGTCATTAAGTATGGAAATACTCTTTAGGCTTAATTACTCGATCAGCTTAGGCTTTATAAGATAGAATCACCTTGAATTTAAGAGTTTTTTTTTCTTTTGGTGCCCATTTTTCACACTCTTCTTTTTGCAATTTTTTTTATATGTGTATATATTCTAAAAAATATGTAAGTCAAGCCACTTTGAAAAATTATTTTTAACTCTAAGCTAAGCATGTATTCCATTATTTTAAATAAAAATCTAGGTTAAGGCTTGAGTAAAGTATACTACTTTCAAAATCATTTCTTAAGAACTTTATTTAGAGTTATCATAAAAGGTGAACTTGAATAAATAACAGATTAGAAAATTTAAAATTTATCAAATAAATTAATTATTACATAATTCTATCAATTTGACAAGTGATGATATTTTTATAATTTTTTTTTAGAAAAGGAAAAAAAATTAACAAAAATGCAACAAAAAATGTAAAACAAAGAGAAAAAATAACTAATTCCCACCCCGACACCTAAATTTTGTATTGTCCTCAATGTAAACTCTATGATGCATAAAGTGAAGCAGATAAGAAGTGAAATACTTACATTTGGTCGGCTGATAAAAATCTACAATTACCTTTGGTCTGAGGAGGATGGAATCAAAATTTTATTGTTCTTTCTCTTTTTTTTCTTTTTTTCTATTCTTTTCTTTTTTTTCTTTTCTCTCTCTTTTTTTATTATTTTTTTCAACTGAATAAGAAACTCTCGAACGAGAGAAGAATAAATTCTTTTTATTATTCTAAAATAAAAAAACAAATAATATAGAATGAAGTTATCAATAATGTGAAATTCTAAGTATTTCGGGGTGTTCAATAATTCTTGCAACAAAGTAAGGTAGGTATTATTGGTGTCATGCATTTTGTATTTCTTAATGAACTCAGACTCTTGTACTGTGAAGTTTTGTTTTCTAACAACCAATTCTTCTGTAGAGTTCTAAAATTTTGGTTGTTGATTATTCTCCAAGAATCTAAGTTCATCAAGAAAGAGTTCTTCAAAATTTAATTCAAAGCAGCAAATGTTTAACACAGTTTCATTATTCTCAAGTACCTGATCTGCTTCTTCTAAAAACTCTAACTCTTCATCAAAAATTTCCACAAAACTTAAATCAGACTCTTCTTCTTTTTTTTTCTTCTTCTGATCTTTCCTGAATGTAATTTATTTCTAAAGGCTGATTATTTGGCTGGTCCCCTGGATTAAAAATATTGAGATCAGCAGTCAAATTCCCAAAGGACAGCTTCATTTGACCAATTCTACAGTTGATGAGAGCATTAAAAGTGGCTAAGAAAGGTCGTCCTAAGATGACATGTGTCTGTCCTTTGGGATTAGAAACATGCTGTGTTTCCAAGAATACAAAATCTACTAGAAAAATAAAATCTCCAACGTTAATCAGAACATCCTCTAACTCACCCATAGGGACCTTAACAGATCTATCAGCCAATTGTAAGGTGTATTTTGTTGGGTTAATAACACCTAGACCCAATTGCTGGTAGACTGAATATAGAAGCAAATTGACACTAACCCCTAAGTCTAAAAGCGCCTTATCAATGTGAGTATTACCAATGATACATGAAATGATGGGGGAACCTAGATCTTTACGTTTCAAAGGTATGGGATTTGATAGCATTTCACTGATATTGGCAGCTAAAAAGACTTTCTTTGGAACATTTATTCTCCTCTTCTTAGTGCATAATTCTTTTAAAAATTTAGCATAAGATGGAATTTGTTCAATTACATCTAAGAGAGGAATATTAACCTTAACCTGCTTGAATGTTTCTAGGATCTTCTCCTCTTGAGGGGAGTGTTTCCTAAGCCTGAGTCTATCTGAAAAAGGCGCAACTGGTCTAAACCTATCAAAAGCAGGCTCAGGTTCCGGTTCAGGTTCTTGATCATCTGAGGAGGGTGATTGTCGAATAGATTCATCAGAAGGAGAAGGAGAAGGAATTTGTACTGGATCAAAAGTTTGACTTTGAGGAGTTCTCACTTGATTATCGACCTGTCTACCTGACCGAAGTGAATGGATTGCATTCACTTGAGCTTCATAGGATGAATTGCAACCTGTGTCATTAGGGTTGACCACGGGTTGACATGAAAAAAAAAATTTCTCTCTTTCACTCACGGCACTAGCTAGTTGACCAAGCTGAGATTTTAATCTAGCTATAGCTTGAGTGTTGGAGTTGAGCATTTGTCCGGTTGATTGTATAAAGGAATTCAGAGTGCTGGACGTTTGAGTCAACATATTCGTGGTTTGAGTGGAGGCCTTAATTATGGTTTCCAAACCCTTTCCAAAACATTGAGACGTTTATCCTGATCTGGATTGTGAGGAGTCTGAATTACAGCTTAATAAAGAGAAGACTGATTTTGATACGGCAGATTGGGTTGTTGATATTGTGGATGAGAATTGAAAGGAGCTGTGTTTCCCCTAGGAAAATGTTGGGTTGAAGCGGGTGTAAAGTTTTGAGTTCCGGGAGAATTTCCTTGATTCCATGCAACGTCGGGATGATTTCTCCAACCTAGATTGTAGGTTGAAAAGAATTGATCATTTGCAGAACGCTGGAATGCAGCGTTGACCTGTCCTAATGGTTGATTATTTCCTAAGAGAGGACATTCTTCTGAAATATGAAATGGTGACAAACAGTTGTGACATCCTGAGGCTGAAACTTGATTGATTTGAGTCGGGGCTCTTTCCTTGATTTCTAAAGCTTCTAACCTACGCATGATTGTGGCCATCTTAGCTTTAGATGTAATGTTCGACTCTAAGAAAATACCACTGGATTTGGGTTGGGGAACTGATGACACTCGGTCATCACAGTGTTCCCATTGCATGGTTTTTCAGAAAGACTCTCTAAAAACTCCCAAACTTCATCAGTGTTTTTCCTCATAAAATCCACATGGCACATTGATTCTAAGAAAGTTTTTGCAGAATAATCTAATCATTCATAAATTATTTGGCACAATCGCTATTTTTCTAAACCGTGATGAGGACATTGGATGAGAAAATCTTTAAATCGGTCAATATACTTCCAAAAGGGTTCTCTCAGGACAATTTTAAAATTCATGATGATGTTTCTTAACTTCACCGTTTTATGGATAGGAAAAAATTTCTTAAGAAAAACGGTGATAAATTCCTCCTACGTAGTGATGGAATTTACGGGTAAGCTATATAGCCATTTTTTTGCTTTATCTCTGAGAGCAAATGGAATAAATCTAAGTTTGATGGCATCTTCTGTTAATTCTCTCATTTTAATCATAATACACACTTCCTCAAATTCCGAGATAAAAATATATGCATCTTTTGTTTTATTTCCAAGGAATTTAGGAAGCATGTTTATGTAATACGGTCTAAGCTTAAAATTTATTCCATTTGTTTCGGGGAGCCAAATGTAAGAGGGGATTGTATTCCTAATGGGACAACACATATCATGAAGAACGGGTGGATTAGGATGCTCCATTTCTATGATTGGTTCAAAGTGAATTAATCGACGTGTATTATCCCTAATTCACTGTTGCATACACCAAAACTATTTCTTTTTATTTATTTTTTTATAAAGAAAGAAAAAAAATTAGTTTTTTTATGAGAAGAAAAGGATAAAAAAATTCTAACTAAAACAAATCAAAACAATCATTTTTCAATCACTCTAATTCTAGGGTTTAGCCTAACTCACTAGACCAGCTCCTAACCAAAAACTCCTACAGTGAAAAGATTAAAGTTTGACCCACGTAGTTAGTTAGGTAAGGATAGTACTAGAGGGTGATCAGAGATCAATTAAGTACCTCATTCCTTACGGAACGCTTTACGTAACCCCTAAACCTTACCTTAGATACCAACTATTCTGAGAAAACTTAAACCGATTCACTTAAGGATTTCTTATTCCTTATTGAGCTCGAGTCCTTAGGGGCCAACGTCTAATGAGTTTTAGAAGGCTTGGGTTTGTGAAGTGAGGAATTAGTGATTTGTGGGCTAAGGAAAGGGTGATGAAATCCCTCACCTTATCTTGATTATGGGGTTTTACCCTTAAAAATATTTTTAAGTGTGTGCCAAATCAAGATGCTCAAATCACTTGGTGAATTCCTACTAACAATATGAAATGCAACCCTATGAATTAAAAGCAACTAAAAAGGATGGAAAAAAAATCTTTATTTTTTAATTAGGGTTAACAATCAAACAAATGAGAAGGGGGAAATTATTTGAAATTATTATCTTGTTAGTAAATGTCAAAGTGAAAGATGGATTTTATTATGGTCAACAAAAATAATTTTTTTTAAAATCCTAATTGTCTCTAATTGTGAAGCTAACTGAAAAGGGTGGAATTGAAAACGCTAGAAAGAAGACCTACCCGAAAGCAAATCTTTAAATCCTAGTTCTCTAATCCGCGATCTTCAAGCTCCAAGTATTTCCTTCACAATAAACACACAAGTTAAAGAACCAAAATAATTAAAACCTAGTTAAGCACCTTCCCCGGCAACGGCGCCAAAAACTTGATGCAGCATAAACATGTACCAAAAATGTTACAAGTGCACAACCGTGTCAAGTTATAGTATAAAGATATCGATCCACGAGGAAGGTGGTTTGTAGGAGAAAATATAAAATCGGTTCTTATGTTGTGTGCGTGACAAATAGGAGTGATGAGTGAATGTGATTGTGAAGAGATTGAGAGAGTAAAAATGTACGTAAATAGGCGCAAAATGTAAGTGAGAGTGGATGTGACAAAGAATGAATGTGATCAATAAGGCAAGAGTGTATAAAATTGAGAAGCAAATGAAAATCAAGAATGAAAAAATAAAATTCAAGAATAAAAGAAAATGCAAGAAATTAAAGATGGTGGATTCAATTATAGATATGGGTGATCTAAAATTGAACCCACTTCTTTAGAAAAGGGTGATTCCCTAGAGGGTTCTAGCCTAAAGACAAATCAAACAAAAAATAAACAAAAAGAAAAACTAAACCCAAGAGGGTTCTAACCTCAAAGTGAATAGTATAAGAAATTAAAATCTAACTACAAAATAAATTACAAAATATAAACTACAAAATAAATTACAAGAATTAAATGCAAGAAAATAAATCTACTCTATAAGCATGAAATAAATCTAATCTATAAGCATGAAATAAATCAAATGCAAGAGGGTTCTAGCCTCTTGGCTATTTAACAAGAAAATAAAATCTAACTTTATGCATAGAAATAAATCTAAACTAATAAGCAATAAAAAAGAAATAAAAGAGAAAAAAAGAAATGCAAACCACTAAATAATTCTTCATATTTATCTTCATCATCCAACAAAGAGAAGAAATATTTAAAGTGGTGATAAAAATTATTATTATTAATTGTAACTGTAAAACCTTGTAAATTTGAATATTTTATGATAAATAATGATAAATATGTTATATAGGGAAAAATAATATATTTTGATGTTTGAATATGATAAGAATTGATTTGAGATCAATTCAATGTATATTTATGAAAATATGAGTGCAAATGCACAAAACATGCACAAAGGCCAAAAGAGTGAAAATCTGAGAATAATAACTAGTTATGAGTTTTTAAGTTTTACATACCGATACAGTTAGAATTTGGAAAAGTGTAACAGACAAAAGTTGTGGGTCTCTTCAACAGCTTTCCAAAAAGTCTTAGATCACCTCATTCCAAGGTCCGATGAGAAAGTTACAGCCAAAATAAAGAAGGTTATTTTCCTAGTCAGACTAGGTTTCCTGGTTCGGATCAAACAGGTTTGTTTCGGGTTTGTCTCTATAAATACCTATATTTTTTATGAAAATTCCTTTCTTTTATCATACCTAAGAACCCTAACAGCCATTAAACCCCCATAAACCCTATTTTGAATTCTTGGAGAAGATTGGAGGCTTTCAAGTTGGGTTTTTGTTGATTTTTGTCTTTTGGAGTGGAGATCTCCTTCGATGTTGCTTCTAACAAGTTTTCCTATAATCCCAGGCAAGTATCATCTCTACTAATTCCCCTCCCAGTTTTTTTAAAACGTATTTAAAGAGATTTCAACATGTTTTGTAGAGCCAAAACGAATAGATTATGTATAAAAGATAATTTCTTTTGTATTATATGTATAAAGATTAGGTCTTTCCATGCTAAAAAGGTTAAGAACGTTTTTACAGATGTGATTAAGATCTGATGATGAGTTTTAAATGTGGTTAAACTAAAGAAAGAAGTTAGATTTGTTGTTTTGAGTTTTTATGCATATTTTAGGGTTTTAAATACAAATCTAATACATAAAAACATGTTTATAGTTGTTGAGTTGTTTCCAGATATTCATATCTGTTATAGCATGTTTGTATACAAGTTTTATGAAGATTTAATCATGTTTGAATCACAAAAATACAACGTGAACACGACATATACAAAGAACATGAGAAACTGGAAATTGGGTTCACGGTCGACCGCCACGGTCGACCGCGTGCAGGACAGAGGCTAAGTTAGCCTCTGGAGGCCGTCGCGGTCGACCGCCACGGTCGACCGCCACGGTCGACCACCAGTCTGTTTTTGGCTGTGCATGTTGTTGAGGGTTGGTTTTGGTTTGTCGATCAAATTTATCGACCTTATGATGATAGACTATGATGTTATTTGACTGTTAAACACATGGGATGATGGTGAACTTCAGATGTGGACACGCACACCAAGATTTGTGCATGTATGCTAGATTGTGTTAGATTGACATACTTCCGACATGAGTTAAATTGATAAACACATATGAATTATGATGTTCTATACGTATCCGGAAATAGGGAGATGAAACATATTTGCTGCAGAACGATTGAGTAAGAGTATTACAATAGTATCGTTATTACATGTATTCGGAATAGGAAAATAATAAACCCTATTGCCGTAAAACGATTGAGTAAGAGTATTACAATAGTATCGTTATTATATGTATCCGGAATAGGAAAATAATAAAACCCTATTACCGCAGAGCGATTGAGTAACGAGCATTACAAAAGTATTGCTAAAGTACAAGATGATGCACACATAGATAATTGATCAGTTGTAAGTTTTACTTCCCAGATAGATTGCCCGCGAGTAGGGTATTTTCTTTGAGAATTTGATACACCCGTTATGAACAACAGATATATTAGTTTTAGCAAT
>BQKN01022198.1:5891-19164 GCA_022839385.1 Asparagus kiusianus
AGTGGATTTTTGTCAGAGGTGTAGTGTTAACGTGACAAGAAGAATATATTGCCATAAAAGCAATTTAGAGGACTTATCGCTCTATTGAAGAGAGTCGATAAGTGGATTTTTGTCAGAGGTGTAGTATTAACCTGACGAGGATTTAAACTCTGCTGAGGGAATACAAAAGTTTAATGATGTCATGCTGAAAGGGTTCATGAACTTTGAGAAATAAGTATCATGATTTGTCAATACAAAAGTGTGTCTTTTGTTTTAAATAACCACAACGCAGGGGTAACCTTTGCGTTTAAGGTTCGAGACGCAGAGTTAAGAACTCTTATAACGCCGGTTTGTGCCTGTCGTTAACGAAATCGAACGCAGAGGCGAATCTTGCGTTAAGGTCTAACCGACTTTATCCATTAACGTGAAAAATCACGTTTTAGATTCGGTTGGGATTCTTTCTTAGAGTTCCAATACGATTTAACAGCCCTACGGCTGTTATAAATAGACCTATAAGGTCACATCAAGAGTCATTCGACTCTTTCGCCTTACTTAGTTCCAAGAACGAGATTTCTCGTTTCAATCTCGGTTGATTTTCCGACGAACTCCGACGAACTCCATCTTTTCCGACCTACCATCCACATGGCGCCCAGAAGGATGAGTGCGGGTTCCAAGAAAGTCGTCAAGGCGGCTTCGGAGGCGTCGCCGGCTGAGAACACCGGCGATACCGCTGCTTTGATGAGCGCTTCGGCGCTGTTGTCGCTGTCACACGGACCCCGTTGCTGTGGTAGGTGACTGCCACGGGAACTCGTTTCAACAAATCTTTGTAAACCCTAGATGGGTTCTCATCAACGAGGAAGATGGCTCGTTTTTTTTTTCAGAAACACAGAGTTACGGCTCTGCGTTATAAATTGGAAACGCAGACTTAAACTCTGTGTTTAAGAAACATAGAGCCCAGTCTCTATGTTAAAATTGGGAACGCAGAGTTTGGGCTCTGCGTTAAAAAAAAGAAAACGCATACTTAAGACTGCGTTTAAGGAAACATAGAGTTAAGACTCCTATGTTTGGATATGAAGTTTGAACGCGGGTCTTGGCCTCTGCGTTTAAATATTGATAACGCAGGGTTTGACCTCTGCGTTCAAACGTTGATAACGCAGGGTTTGACCTTTGCGTTCAAATGTCTACGTTCAAATGTTGCTACAAGGGTTGACCCTTGTATTTAACGCTTGACACGTGGAATTTGTCTTTCGTACTAGCAATTTATTTCTGCTACTAACCCTTGCTTCTGATTTTACAGTGCTTTTTCCCAATGCGCCACTTCTACCGGAGCAACATTTCAACTACACTGATGACCCAGAAGTGGGGAGAGCTTTTGGTCTTCGCAGAGAAATTCCTTTGTGCACTTTTCCGAGCTTGGAACGGACACACTTGATTAGATCTGTTGGGAGTTCCACTCTTAGAGCTCTAGTCACCGATGTGGATCTGGAAACTCCCGCGGGTCTGGATCAATTTGTCAAACCATCATTTTTGTTCGGAGACCATATATCTGCTGATGGGCAAGTTGGGTGTGTAGAGGACTCCCGGATGCTACGAAGAGTCGATGATCGATTACTGTTCCTTCCTAGTATGAAGAGAATGTACCCACTTTCCTACTTCCTGAGTGTTGGTGGTCGCAGGGGTCTGGCCTTCGAACTTGTCAAAGAGAAGGAGAATGTATCGTTTGGATCTGGTCGATCTTCTCGTGTTCAAATTGGCGGACAACTCAAAGGTTTGAGACCCGGTAGATTTGAGAAGAAAGAACTTAGTCGGGAAGCGCCTCTTCCAGCGAACATGTTCATACGCCAGTTTCTTGCTTCACGCGGGGAATTCCCTGCACAAGCTTTTCGTTCTCCAGGCTGGTTGTTCTCTGGAGAGGACGGCTGGTGGACTAGGATGGTGGATTTTGTCTTAGAGGAACTCAAGGAGCCTCTTGCTCAGTCTGGCCTTACGATATCAGTACAGGCTACGAGACGCGGGATTGTTCAGAACTATCCCTGCTTCTATGCTATGCTGGAGCGGTACAATCCGGATAGTTGCACTTTCTTCACACCTGTTGGGGAGTTGGGATTTGCTCTCCACGAGATGCATGCGATATCGGGACTATCTTTTGGCCAAACGCCATATGAAGAATTTGTCCCCACCACTGAGGAACTATCCATTTTAAAGACTGCTCATCCGGAAATTTATGACACTTTTTGGGAATTAATGTGTCATTTCCATATCTGCGCTCAAGTCGCCGGAACACGCGGGAGTGGCCTTATGCATACCGCTTGGGCGGATTACTTATTTCAGAACTTGGGTCAGAAAGACTCTAAGGTGACCCGTCTTGCTATCAACTCCGCTGGGAGTATTAAAGCCCGCATCAGGGCTACTCAGACTGTTTATAAGAATCAACATTTAGAAGATGGGTTCGAAGCCGGCAGTGAGTTTGAGAGCTTTCATCATCAAGCCGCTACTCCCATTTCTGACATGGCACTCTTTGCTGGCTTCTTGATGCTATGGTTGAAACGGTGCGTTGTGCCGTCGAGACCAACAGAATCAATCTTGGTTGAGGTAGTTTATCCCGCTGTTCTCCTAACTTATGGGAAACCACTAAGTCTTCTCCCTGCAATGACGGGCTGCCTGCAGAGAGGCTTACGAGATTTGACCTCCGAACTCCTTGATGTCAAAGAGATGAATATTGCCGGGAGGAAAGTTTGGAAGACTTTTCAACCCCGTGTTCCCATGCCCTATACTTATCTAGTGGCTTGGTTCGTGCTGCATTGTCCCTCGTTAATGACGGGGATCGTGCATGACAATGAAACTTCTGTTCCTTTCATCCAGAGGCTTGAGTCGGCCACATGGACGACCGTGTATATAGTCCGGGCCAGACAACTCTTATCTCTGGAAAACAACTATGATCTTTTTTGCTGCCGCCCTTGTTTCGACGGGGCTGAAGAAGAAGGCCCAAAGTTTGGTGATGTGGTCTTTGAGGAATCCTCACTCTTAAATATGGGAACTTTCCAATGGCTTCTCGCCATCCGAGTGGGCTACTTGGTCCTTCGATTAGGCGAGAGATGCATAATTGAGCCTTATATCCCTTCGCGCTTCGCTCGACAATTTGGGTACGACCAGCTTTATGTTGGCAACCCTAACCCGCGATTAGCTCATATTGGAAATTTATATGAAGGGGCCCGTGCTTGGTATTTCATCCTCGCCCGAGGAACCCATGCGCAATTCACTTTGCCTAGTTTGCCGCCTAGCTGCTCCACTGTGGCGGATTTTCGCGATTGGTTTGACAAGGCTTCTCAAATCCCAGAATATGATATATACACTTCGTGTATAAATGAAATCCGGGGACTTTATAAGTCGAGAAGTGGTTCTGGCAGGACTCGATTACCGGGTATTGAGGATTATCTGTCCTGCGAACGAGAGGCAGCTGGAATCGAAGAGATCCCGAAGGAATTACCTGTTGCTAAACCCTTTGAAGAAGAGGACACTAAAGAAGTTTTCGAGAGTGCACCTCTTCCTAAGCCTCGCTCTTTGAGATCCTCAGGGAAGAAGGCTCTTACTGCTGATGAGGTTGCCCAGTATGACAAGAAAATACGCAAGCGGAAACCTACTGCAGCTAAGACTTCCAAAAAGTCCAAGTTGATGGGGGATGCCATCAAGTCGGCACATGTTGCGTCTCCTGAGGAGACAGAGGAGACCATACTCCCGGCTGCTCCTTCTGGTCCAGAAATAACGGCAGCTGGGCAGGGATTAACCATCCCGGATCCAGCGCCGAGTATACCCGAGGGGCCGTCTTCTAAAGCTGTCGACCGTCCTATTCGCACTGATTATGCGAGTTGTTTTACTTATCCAACTGCTCCACCCCCAAGCTCGGAAACTTTAAGGAAGCTTATCGAACAACTAGAGCATTGGATGCAAATGACCATTGACGTCGTCAGTCTCGGGGATGTGAGTTTCAAGGTCTTTGAACCCCATCTGCTGGAGTGTGTTGCCAAAATTAGGGACCAAGGGAATATAGTATGGACCGAAAATTGTCGCGAGGGTATCATTATCTTGGAGTATGAGCTGGAGTTCCTTTCTATGCTGCAGCGTGATGACATAGGATCAGAAGTGGATCAAGCTCTCTCTGAGGCTAAGGCTTTAAAAGCGCGACAGCAAGAGGTTCTCCAGAAGAGCTTATCCGAAGCAGAATCTCGTGTTGCTCACTTGCGTGAAGAACTCCTCCGGTCACAAGGCGACATGGGCAAACTTGCTGTTGATCTCCGGGATAAAGCAACAGAACTTACTCGTGCTGGCGTTGAGGCACCGCAAATAAATGATCAACTCGCCGACGGTATGGAAATTTTCAAAGGGCTGGCTGGTTACTGTAACAGGCTCCTCGAAGGTTATTGCGACGAACTTGCCACCGCTGATAAAATTAGGCGAGAACTCGCAGCAGCAGCACCGAATGAAGAGGAACTCAAGAGCCAGATAACAGAAGAGGTCAAGAAGGCTCGTGAGGATAAAATATCAGCTTTAAAATCCAAACTCAAGTCTTTTAAGTTGATGGATCCCAACGCCTAGGATTTGCATTTCTTTTTGCTAAGGAGTAATTGTGTATCGTTTTTACTTCGAGTGTCTTCACCTTTGTACGTCAATTTGCAGTATTGAATGAAAACGATATCATTTTAGTCTTCATTATCTCTTTTTACTGAATTTTAATTCGAGACAACGAAGAATAAAACGAAAGTCATGAGTGCCCTGTTAATTTGGCATAAAACTAAAATTCTCTTCATTATTACTTAGAATAACTCCAGAAAACTTCATTCGTCAGAGGTGTAATGTTAACATGACGACATACAAGACAAGAAAAACTACAATTTATTCCCGAAATGCACTATGAATTGGCAACCCCCAGCCTGACTCGGCTGGAATTTACAAG
The DNA here is from genome assembly GCA_022839385.1 of Asparagus kiusianus. Classification (NCBI taxonomy): domain Eukaryota; kingdom Viridiplantae; phylum Streptophyta; class Magnoliopsida; order Asparagales; family Asparagaceae; genus Asparagus; species Asparagus kiusianus. The sequence continues at coordinate 10,822 of BQKN01022198.1, forward strand.
AACAAGAAGTGGGCTACATGATTTACGGAAAATATCTCTTAAGAAATTTCCCATTAATTGGCATCATGAGCCTGTCTCCTTTTTGATTGATAAGGCGATAAGCTCCACTCGAATAGACTGAATCTATTACGAATGGCCCTTCCCATTTAGGATTAAACTTCCCTTTGGTTTTGTGTGTCATCACCATGGGTCGTCTGTTAGCCAAAACCAGATCGCCTTTCTTAAAAATCCGTTCCTTAACCTTTTTGTTGTAGGCTTTGGAAATACGGGCTTGATACAATTCAATCTGCTGCTGAGCCTTGAGTCGTTTGTCGTCTAAGGCTTCGAGTTCTTACAGACGTCGTTGATGTTTTTCTTCTTCTGTTAATCCGGTTACCACCGCGATTCTCAGAGAAGGAATCTGAATCTCTAATGGCAATACCGCCTCACAGCCATATACCAAAGAGAATGGAGTAGCTCGTGTAGGGGTTCTCACCGTGGTGCGGTAGGCCCACAGACATTCGCCGAGTCTTTCGTCCCAATCACGTCGGCTCTTGGAGACAAATTTCTTGAGAAGTTTTACTATGGTTTTATTGAATGCTTCTGCAAGACCATTCGCCGGCGGGTAATACGCCGTAGATGCAACACTTTGGATCCTGAATTTATCACAGAATCTCTGGAATCCAAAACTGACGAATTGTGTCCCGTTGTCGTGAACTATTCGTCGTGGTACTCCAAAACGGTAGACGACGTGATGTTTGATGAATTTGATTACATTTGAAGTCTTGACTTCTTTTAACGGGACTGCCTCCGCCCATTTGGAGAAGTAATCGGTCACAGCCAGAATGAACCGGTGTCCCTTGGACGTCGGAGGGGAAATCGGTCCTACAATATCCATACCCCACATTTCGAAAGGCCAGGATGCCGACGTGGGGTGTAGATTTCCGGGTGCTTGGTGGATAAAATCCCCATGAATCTGACATGCGTGACAATGTTTAGCATAGTCAACCGCATCTGAAAACATTTTTGGCCAATAATAACCGATTCGTCGGAGGCGATCTCCTAATTTAGCTCCGGGCTGATGAGCTCCACACAACCCGTCATGAGCCTCTTTGAGAGCCTCCTTCGCTTCATTTCGGGAAAGGCATCTAAGTAAGACTCCATCGTGTGATTTGCGATACAGGACTTGAGAAACTGCATCGTAATAGAATCGGAGGGCTTTTCGTTTGATAGAAGCCGCTTCCTTAGGATCATCGGGCAGAATTCCATACAGGGCATAGTCGATGTAGGGGAACCGCCAATCCCTAGCTTCAAACTCCATAAATGCCGTACATACTTCTCCTGACGTCGTCTCATCTGGGTCTTCTTCCATGGGGATCTTGGAAAAGCATAGTCTCCGTCCCATGACTGGAATCGTTGTTTCAACTTCTGGTGGCAGTGCTAATGAAGTTGCCAAGGAGGCTAAAGCATCTGCATATGCATTCTGAGCTCGTGGTACATATTCGATGAAGAAACCTTCGAACTTTTGAGCTTGTTCTAGCACCGCGACGTAGTACGGGATCAAATCCTCATGACGTACTTCGTATTCTCCTCGGACTTGATTAACGATTAGCTGAGAGTCACCGTAAGCTTCGAGGTTCTAAACATTAAGTTCTTCGGCACATTGCATTCCTAATAGCAGAGCATTATACTCCGCTACATTGTTGGTGCAAGGTTCGATTAGGGAGAATCCTCTTGGGATTACATGACCATTCGGAGAGACTAATACTACTCCTACTCCCGCAGTGATTGCTCCATGAGGGTTTGCTCTAGACGCGCCGTCGAAGAATAACTTCCACACTTGCGTAGCTTCCTGGATGACGCAAGCTTCAGCGACTTCGTCAGGTAATTCTTCATACAACTTAGACGTTCCCGATACTGGGTGATCGGCTAAGAAGTCTGCCAATGCTTGGCCCTTAACCGCCTTTTGAGGCATGAACTGCATGTCGTATTGTGACAAGAGAATAGCCCACTTTGCTAGTCGACTATTCAGAGATGATGGTTTCGTCATCAGAACTCTCAAGGGATTCACCTTAGAGATGACCTGAATGGTTTGTCCAACTAGGTAATGTCGCATCTTTTGAATTGCGAATACCAAGGCGAGACATTCTTTTTCGACCGGATTGTACCGGTGTTCGGCTCCCATCATAGTCCTGCTCAGATAATAGATGGCTTGCTCTTGACCTTGATCGTTGTTCTGGGCTAACAAAGCTCCGAGAGAATGATCCATAGCCCTCACATATAACAGGAACGGTTTTCCTGATATCGGGGCCACGAGAACTGGCGGTTGAGTGAGATATCTCTTAATCTCCTCGAATGCTCTTTGACACTCAGCATCCCAAACAAAAGATATCCCTTTCTTCATGAGCTTAGAGAAAGGCTGGCAGCGCCCAGAAAGATTTGATATGAATCTTCGAATGTAGGCTAATCTACCTTGCAAACCTCTGAGTTCTTTGAGATTCTTCGGAGGTGACATGTCTTGAATGGCACGTACTTTCTCTGGATCAAGAGAAATTCCCTTGGATGTGACGATAAATCCCAGGAATTTTCCACTTGATACCCCAAGAAATGATTTTGTAGGGTTCATCTTCAGCTGATGTGTCCGCATGATTTCGAACATTGTCCTCAAGTCTGCAAGATGATCACCTTTATGTTGGCTTTTCACTGCTATATCATCAACGTAGCACTCGATCTTCTTTCGCAGATGCTTATGGAAGATTGTGTTCATTGCTCGTTGATAAGTTGCACCTGCATTTTTCAGGCCGAAGGGCATCACTGTGTAGCAATACACCCCCAGCGGTGTTCTGAACACGGTATGCTTCTCGTCGTCAGGGTGCATCTTAATCTGATTGTACCCGGAGAATCCATCCATGAAAGACATTCTTTCATATCCGCAGGTGTTATCGATCATGACATCTGTGATAGGAAGCGGGAATTCGTCCTTCGGACAAGCTGCATTAAGGTCGCGAAAGTCAATGCATATCCGGACCTTACCGTTTTTCTTGGGAACTGGAACAATGTTGGCCACCCAGTCCGGGTGTTGTTCCTCCCTAACGAAACCTGAGTCTATAAGCTTTTTAACTTCTGACTCAATTGATTCCATGATCTCTGGACGAAACCTGCGTTGTTGTTGTTTAACGGGTTTTGCATCCGGATCGATGTTGAGACGGTGCACGGCCACCTTCGGGTCAAGGCCAGGCATATCTTCATAATTCCAAGCAAAGACATCTATATATTCTCGGATGAGAAATATAAGGTCTTCTTTTTCGGATGATGACAGGTCTTCAGCTATAAAGATTGGTTTGGGGTCAGACTCGTCTCCCATATTGACCTGGATCACCTTATCTTCAGTGGGTGGTTCGCGTTGTTCGAAGCGCATATCCCACAAGATGTTAAGACGCTTGATCCAAGGATCGTCGGTTGATTCGATTAACTCTTCATCACCCCCTGCATCTTCATCAGGGTGACTGGTTGAAGCCATGTTTACAGTCAGACCTTTAAAGAAAGGTCCAACACTAACATCGGATTCCCACGAAGATGTTCCAGATGAATGATCTTGACGCAGATAATTACTGATGTCATTTTCTGAGGCAGGGGGAGTTGTGACATAACCTAAGCCCCTTCCAGTTTTTTGATAATAATCTGGAGGCTTTCCTATAGGAGTTAGAGACATTCGGATCGGGGTTCGTCTACCTTTTCCGAAATTCAGACCCTGTTTCTCATTAAAGTTATACCCCATTCGTTTCATTAAGTGTATGGAATTGGGTTCATGGTAATGGAATTGGGGACTTCCGTCGTCTTCCTCTGAACTTCCTCGTTTGAGTTGTTCGGGTTTGACTTTACCAAAGCAGATTGGTTTCTGCCCTTTCCTTTTGGACGGGACTTTGAAGAAAGCCTTCTGTACATCTTCTGCTTCTTCATCCGAGGCAAAGGATGACTTGAGAGGCAAAGCAAGTGATGCTTTCGTGCACAGTGTGTGCCATGGGTCAGTACCTGCATTAGAATTATTCTCTACTGGTTCATTACTAGAGGACACATCAGGCAAGTACGCTAAAAGAAAATCTTCATTAATGCACCACTCTCCCTCGCTCGGTACATTATTATTACCCTCATCTTGACCCATTATATCTAAGTTCAATTCCCACGGACAATCTTCTCCAGGATCTGGTTCAATGTCAGCTTCATTGCCACAGTCTGCATCTTCTTTTTCCTGAGATTCCAGGTAGAAAACCGAGTCTGTGTGAAAGTTTTCCACTCCTCGGAAGGGATACTTTTCTGCAATTAGAGTTCGGACTTCTCCCTCATCATTGGCATATTTCATGACCTGATGCAGGGTAGACGGGACAATGCGGTTTGCATGTATCCAGGGCCTTCCTAATAATAGATTGTAGGAAGTGTCCGCATCTATGATGTAACATGTTACTTCGGACTTGAGATCTCCAATCTGGCATCTGAGCTTTATCTTCCCTAAGGGTCGAGTGCTGTTTGCATTGAACCCGAAGATGGTGGTCTGAGTAGTATGTAGCCTGTGCATAGGGATCCCTAAGACTTGCATGACCCTATAGGGCATGATGCTGAGTGCGGAGCCCGGGTCAACCTGGACACGACTGATTTCGGACGATCCGATATACCCTATGTAATACAAAGGTCTGTCATGTTTGTGTTTAACCTGCATATCTTCTTGAGTGAACGATATACAAGGTAGGCTTCTTGCAGCTTGCAGACATTGCCGACAAGTTTGATCTTCAGAAACTTCGGGAATTGGAGCAACTTGTGTGATGAAACTCTCCGTATTCTTCAAAGCTTCAATTAGAGCTTCTTTGGTAGTTTTTGACAACTTAAGGAGCTCATATAATGTAATTCTGGCCGGTATGTTGGCCAGCTGCGCCATGACATTAAATTGAAAAGGAACGCTCGATTCGCCGGATTCCTGATGGAGATTTCTGTTGAATCGGAGCTCCTTTTGCTTCCCTTTATCGGCAGGCTTCTTTGGCACAGAACCCCCAGCGTCTTGGGGCTGTTCTTCAGTTTCTTGAGGGTTCTGGTTGTAGTCTCTCAAGTAAGCCTTCCCTGACCGAGTGCCGGGGTTGCCTTCTGGATATGCTGCTAGAACGATCCTTTCGTCTTCTGAATCAGTAAGAGGTTTGAGCAAATCATCGTTCTCATTAACAGAGGGGCTAATCATGTTGGATGCCTTAGCCTTTCCTCTTTTCTTCTTGGACGAGATATCCGTCCACTGTTGATCTTCCACCAGATCAGGGTGAACCCACATGATCTCCCCTTTTGGAGTGGTGAGGGGTATCAATCCTTTATCTTTCTGACTGTGTAAGTCAGTATTCTTCAGGTGCATTTCACCCTTGTGGATGGGGACCACGCCATCTGCGGTTGATACTGGCGGGAAGTCACCGAACTGCACTGCTATCATGTTGGTAGACACCGTCTTCTGCTCAGGCTTCAGAGTGAGCACTTTAGCATCCACCAAGTTTTGGAGAATATCTTTAAAGATGTAACACCTCCTGGTAGGATGGCCCAGGAATCTGTGATAGCGGCAGTAATTAGGGTCATCGACCTTTCCCGCTTCATCTGGTTTCCGGACTTCAGGAAGCTGTAGTTTATTGTTCTTCCGCAACAGCTGGAACAAGGTGTCCACATGCTCCTCCTTGAAGGAATATTGTTTGGGCGCTTTTTGCTTATTAGGCGTTTTGCCCTGATTCGTGGGAGGCGGCACTCGTGTGTAATCAGCTGCTAAGGTCTCTTTTCCTTTAGACTGTTGGGCATTGTTCTGATTACGCTGCTGTTGTTGTTGTTGTTGCGGTTTGGGCTGTGCAGCTTCTTCGGCTTTCACCCGAGCTACAATCTCTTCGGCTTGTTCTCCTTGCGATACCAGTTGTCTCCAGGAGCGACATTCTGCTACCCCCATTTGAGCAAGGAGTTGGGTCTGCAGGTTGTGCCTGCAAGTTTCAACCAAGGTTGATTGAGTCATACCTGAGGGGCATCGTAATGCCATGCTGCGGAACCTCTCTACATAAGCCTTGATAGACTCTCCTTTCCTCTGTTTAGTGGCGAGAAGAGTCGGGACCGAGACCTCGGTGTCATCCTCAAAGAACCTGGCTAGGAAAAGCCTTTCCAAATCTACCCATCTCTGAATAGACCCAGCAGGCAGCTTCATAAACCATTCAAAGGCTACCCCTTTAAGAGTGCCGATGAACAAGCGAGTCAGGATAGCATCATTTGCTACTACATCTCCGGTTTGAGACTTGAAGTAGTAGATATGCTGATTTGGTGATCCCGTGCTATCGAAAGGCTGTAATGTTGGAGCTTTGAATTTTGGTGGGTAGGGAGCTATATCCCACTCAGCAGGATAAGGCCTTACTACTCCTTCTTCGCGGAGCTCACTTCTGTTGGCGATTGCATTGAGGCGAGCTTCCAATTCATCCATTTTAGTGGACTGAGGATGGAGTTCTCTTTCCACCTCTTTCTCACCTTCAGAAGAGGATTCCAGATTGTGAGTCTCACGATCTGAATGTTCGTGAGCTTTTTGCTTTCCCTTTGACGTTGTCCTCCGGGAAGATTCGGGTTTTTGCCCTTTTTCTGCCAGAAGCTGGGCTAACATATCCTTCATTTGAAGAAGGGTCTCTTGTTGCGCTTGGAGTATGACGTGATGTTCGTCTACCCTTTTGGCTATATCCTCGGGATTCGCTGCCATGTAGGCAGAAACTTCTCGTACTCCGACAGAACTTGAAGATTGAGATTCGGCTATTGCCGAATGTTCATCACTTGTTGTAACGCCTCTGGCTAACTTTTGATAGTCAACCGGGCGAATAGCTCCTGTCCGCGTCCGAGTATTCCGATATACTCCTTCGAACTGGTCACAAATTTCCCTAACAGTTGGGGAATGACTTCTTTGCGACTCGTCAGAATCAGAATGTGAAGCTCTTCCTCTTCCAATCATGTTGATGGTGACCTCAGGATATTCAATTTCAGAGGCCTTCTTCTGTCATCGTTGTCGTTTGGGAGGCCTAACGACACTCGTTAATCTGTTGAACACTGACTGCCTAGGCGTAGGTGAACAACAACTGCATTCAGATAGGACAGCGGAAATGAGCCGTTCACACTGACAAGAATGGGCCACTTGCTGTGTTGGCCTTCCTCTTGATAGTAGTTCCCGCAAGTCGGAGACCTGGGAACGGTTTTGTAAAGGTGGAGATGGAACCCCCTGCCTTTGAATGGGTTAGACATGAACATTAAATCCATGCCGCCCTTTTTGAACCTGACGGACCGTGTCATGTTCTTGAAGCGAAGCATGAAGGTCGCGCTTTGGTTTATAAACACGAGGTCGAGGCCTGTGTTTTACTGATGGAACAGATCCTTGTGGATCTTGTCCTGATTGAACGCACACTTGTGGTGTGCGTTTTGATGTTGAAACAGACCCTTGAGGGTCGTTCTTTGTTTGAACGCACACTTGTGATGTGCGTTTGGTTGATGACCCAGACCCCTGAGGGTCAGGTTTTGTTTGAACGCACCCTTGAGGTGTGCGTTTAGATGTTTGAACAGACCCCTGGGGGTCCTGTTTTGACTGAACGCACAGCTGTGGTGTGCGTTGGGATGGTTGAACGTGCCTTTGGGGGTCACGTTTTGGGACGCACTCCTGAGGTGTGCGTCTGGGTTGAACAACGCGCCATTGAGGGTCGCGTTTGAGCTGGATAACCCGAGGCTCATAGTCGGGTTCGTTGCCACGAAGTGTGCGTTCTAGAGGAGAAACGCAGGGTTCGGGCAAATTTTCAGAAACGCAATTCTTGCGTTGGGCCGAAGTTCGGCTATTCCGCAGATATGCTCGCCGCATGGATCTTCTCCTCCGTTGAGCGGCGTTTTTCTTCGCTTGTTTCAACGCCTTGGCCGCAGCATCGTCGGCGTTGATTGGGCTTTCCTCCGACATAGGTCTCTTTTGACCTATTATGCGCCGTAATGATACGGGGGAGGAATCTTCAACTCGCAGAGCGAGTTTAAGGTCTTGGCCAAAAGAGAGGGCTCTCTTTGGCATCTCAGCAGCAGTGGTGACCTCCTTAGAGGTCTTGTGGGTATCACGCCTAGCTTTAGGGCTAAGCGACCCAGAGGAGAGAACCTCCTCGAACTTGGCTTGGTCGAACTCTACGACGAGAGTTTCGACGGTGGTCCCAGTGAGGTGAACGTCGGATTGCGCCACCACTTCCTCGTCAGAGAAGCTAGTCCCCAGCAGAGTCGCCATCTTTTGTTTGTTGGAAATTTGCAGTAAAAAGACAATGAAAGAAAATTTGACTTGTATTCTCTCAAAATCAATTACAATTT
>BQKN01022203.1:1590-46493 GCA_022839385.1 Asparagus kiusianus
TTTTCTTGGAAATTTGCAAATTGGTCCTTTTTACCCCACGTTGTTCTCCTTGGTGAGGCAATCGGGAAGAGCCTTGATTCTCCTTGGTGAGGATCGACACTTTAAAGATATATTTTGCTTGGTCAAAACCATATCTCAAAATAAAGGGGGCGATTTGAATCTGCATTGTGCTTTATAAAGCAGGGATATATTATCAATATACCCTATCTTGTGATTGCACAATGTGACCAAATCGTCTCACCCTTTATAAGGCAATGACTCTATTTTACTCATTTGTAAAATGAGTTCAATTTCCTTTTATAGCCGAGACTAACAAGTGTCTGTTTTGCTTTCAGTGGGATATCCTTCTGGATCGTTCTCATCCCACGCGGTATATGGACGTCGTGGCGAGTACTATTCGACCTCCGACGATCTTTCCCCTATTCCAGCTACTCCTCAGTTCTCTTTGGGCACGTCGACTAAGGTTGCTCAAGTGGTGAGGGAAGGTGGGCATCGAGCTCTCCGACAGTTGGTTACCGATGCACCTTTTGTGAGGGACGCCGGTTCTATTCAGCCTCTTCGGAAGACTGACTTCTTATTTGGCGACTCTGTCGAAGACCCGGATGCCGTATTCATTGAGGCCGAGCAATGGCTTCATAAGACTGGCAGTGGCTTCATATACTTGCCGAAGATTCCTCAGCACCGTTCACTGACCGAGCTCAGGCGTCAGGCTGTGACACGGGAGATGTCGTGGCGCTTGACGGAAGAGCACGAGAGCGTCCACTGCGGCTATATCACTCATCAGGCTTTTCCTGGCTCGAGCAGGAGTCATATCACCGGATTGCATCCCGGAGTATTGGGGCTGGATGCACCACCTCGTAACGAGTTCCTTGCCACCGCTTCGACCTTGAGGAATCGCCTCGCTGCTCTAGGACGGGAGATGCCCGCTACTCGTCACAGGATTTATGGTTGGGTCCATTCTTTGGACAAGTTTTGGTGGACTCGCATGACGACGTACGTCTTGAGCCGATAGAGTGAGGAGTTGCACGCTTGCGGTCTGTATGCAGCCATTCGTGCCACCATGTATGGCTTGCCTGTCAGTGCGAGGCATTTCTGTGCTTTGTTCGAGCTATATAATCCGGACTCGAACACTTTTCTGACCCGGCAGGGGGAGTTGGGCTTGGCTCTTCACGAGATGCACAGGATTTCTGGCTTGCCCATGGGACAAATGCTATACCAGGAGTACTTTCCCTCCAATCACGAGTTGGACCAGTTGAAGGATCGTATGCCCGATCGCTATGAGACTCTATGGGATCTCACCTGTCACTATCACATTGCTTTGGCGCAGTCTGAGCCTTTAGCAAAGAGGACCAAGGCATCTGTGAGTCTGAAGCAGTTTGCAAACTACTTGTTCAAGAATCTGGAGAGCAATTCTGGCGAAGCTATTTGTGAGTTGGCCCCACTTACTCCCTCAGGGGTGAACAGTCTATTGAAGAAGATAGACGCCCATTCTTATACCACTAGCAGTCTTGAGGGCGGTTTTCCTACAAAGACCAAGTTCAAATCTTTCTTATGGCATGCGACCGCACCGATTCGACCGATGACTCTTCTTGCCGGTTATCTTGCTATTTGGCTAAAGAAGTGTGTGGTTCCCTATCAGTCTGGCGACGCCTTGCCCTTGGAAGTGCTCTACCCAGCAGTTCAGCTCGCCTACAAGAAGGAGCTTTCACTTCTTCCGATGATGGTGGCCGACATTCATCAAGGACTCCGACAGCTTTCTGGTGCTTTTACACGGAAGGAGAGTGATTTGCCAGGTCAGATTCCCACCGTTAAGACGGAGCTCCCGTATACTTATTTGATGGCCTGGTTCGTCCTTCACCGTTCGGATATTATGTCGGTACTGAGCGCCATCGACCACTCTGTTCCCCTACTACAGTTGCTCGAGAATGGCAAGTGGGAAGGACGCGGATTTTTTGAGATTAGACAGCAGCTGCAGGTCCACAAGTGTTGGTCATTTTCCACTTGTTTTCCGTAGTTCTTCGGCCGATACGGCGATTGTTTGATTGATGAGGAGCGGCCGAGGGAGTATCGAACTCTCTTAGACATCGGCTGCTTTAACTGGCTGGTGAACATCAGGCCAGGCTATCTGACTTTTCGGGTGAGGGATCAGTGCTTCATAGAGCCATATCTACCCTGCCGATTCGCTCGCCAGTTTGGCTATGATCAGCTTTATGTCGGGAACCCCCGTCAGCAGCTTCGGGCCCACGGCGGTTTAGTGGATGGTCTCCGTGCTTGGTTGTGGACCGTAACTGGCTGTACTGGTGCCAAATTCAGTCTTCCGAGTACTGACCGGCAGTTGAACCTTACTTTCTTGAGCTGCAAGTGGTTGTTAGCAGCCAACAAGACTATCCCTGTGAAGCCGATTACGGAGCTAGAGGCTGAGGAAGCTTCTCAGGTTGATTCCCGTAGGATTAGGGAGAACACTCGGTCACAGAGGACGTGGAACAAGACTCGTCGGATTGATGAAGAGGGCCAGAGGACATTCCATTCCACAGACGAGGCTTCAGGCGGGGATCCTGAAGATTACGATGACTTTTCCGAGCGAGGTTAATCATTCATCTTTTTCTTCCGCTTTTCAGAATTATTAAAGCTGACAATGGTTTGATGTTTCAGGGACCATTGGTGATCAGGAAGAAGAGTTCCGTCCTCCTCCTCGAGCGAGACCTTCGACTATTATCCCTGCTGCTAGGCGGAAGAGATTAGCCCGTAAGCCGCGTGCAGCTTCCCGAGCTTCTGATATGGACCTGGCTGGTGATGATCCTGCTAGTGACGGAGGTAACATCTACCCTGAAAAACCATCCTCTTGATTATTCTGAATGTTGACTCATGCTTTTCCCATATCTATATAGGAGAGCGTGGAGAGAGTGAGATGAGCCCCGATCCCATTCCTATATCTCCTGGTGAGTCTGACCCCCTGCCCCAGGTGGAAAGATCTACAGGAGTTGCTGACATTGGGGAGAATGTCAATGTAGGACCTGATCCCGTGAATCCAGGTACATCTAACACTGACAGTGTATTTTTAGATGACACACAAAGGAATTTGTGCATCCTCTAATTGTTTCTATAATTCTTGCTCCTTCAGATAACTTGCAGGAGGCGAACGAGGATTTTGGGAATAAAGAGGCTGATGTACCCGTGAAAGGTAACTCATTTCTATTGGTTGTAGTCTCTTTATTTTTCTTTGGTACTTATATTCTCGTGTGTCAGACTTCTCGCTCGATGATTTCGACGGGGAAGGCTTGTTTGCGAACACCCCTATGCTGCACTTCATATATAGCTCCCCTCAGATTGATGACCAGCTACCTGGGGATATGTTTTCTGAGTCTACATTTGCTAACAATCCTGAGGACGGTTCCTTTGAAGGTATGTGCCTCTTTCTAAGTTGATTGTAGGACTAGCCAATTTTGACTAATGCAGCTATAATGTAATGCCTCTGCGAATTCTGTTTTGAATTTGACAGGAGCTTTTGTCGAGAATAACCCTGTTGAGCCGGCTGTGAGACCAACTACACCAGTTGATGCACCTACAGCCGTTACACCTCCACTACCCCCAGTGACTCAAGAGGGTATGAATTGATTAACTGAGAATGTTATTTATTTCCTCCTCAAAGCATCTTTGACGGGTTTCTTTTTTTTCAAGTAGGGCCTTCTTCTCGGCTTCATGTCCTTGTGAAGGAGTTGCTATCAGACGACGATCCTGAGAAGATCGTTCTCTGCATAGAACTTCGCTCCTTCTTCTCCTTCGTGAACGCTATAATTGGCAAGCTCTTCCACGGTGGACTCTTCCTTCGCCAATTCAAGCCTTTCATTGACCCCAAAATCAATTCGATAAGGGAGGCAGGATATCCAGATTTGGCAAAGGCTATAGTTGATGACCTCGATTGCTTAGAGCGTGAGCTTCAGATGTTTTGTGAGCTCCGAGATGCAGGCGCCTCCTCATTTATTGCTGCTGAGCCGGATACTCGCTTACAGTCACTGCGCGAGACTCGGATTCTTGCTGATCTTGAGGTTTAGATGCAGCGAGACCGATTGGATCGAGTTAAGACCGGCCTTGCTACCAGATTATCTTCACTTGCCGAGCTCGGCTTTTCCATTAGCTCTTGTAAGACCAAGATAGACCAGCTCAGAAGAGAACTCCGCGAAGAAGAGGAGACTTTGGGTATTCTTCAGATGACAGAAACACAGGATCAGCAAACCTGTACGGCTTTGTCTGATGAGTTGAAGTCCTTGAAGCAGAAGCTAGTCGAGACAGAGGAGACTGCTGCAAAGACTTCGACCGCCACCGAGGAGTCCATTAGAGCTGAACTTAGGCAAGCTTATGATGAGAAGCTTTCTAAGATCAGCCAGCAGATTTTTGATCATGGTCTTGATGTATGATTTGATTTGCTGTGTACTTTTGACCTTTGATTCCTTTAGTGAAACTGGTTTTCATCTTTATCTTTATTATGATTCCTCATTCCGTTTGAAATGATTGACCATAATACTCATAGGATTTTTGGCAAACCCCCAGCCATCAACGGGTTTGATGAGCCTTTACCGACTACCGTTTGAGTCGGGCTAGCATGCGGATTGTTTAAATCCGTTCGCATGTAACGTTGCGCTCAGAGATTGAATTCTCTGAGACTTTGTGCTATGATGTCGAATACATAGACTTCGCCATTGTTACGGGAATAGGCTACCCGGCGACACGTGTTAGGTGTTGACTTTAGGATTTTTGGCTAACCCCCAGCCTTCAACGGATTTGATTAGCCTTTACCAACTATCGTTTGAGTCGGGCTAGCATGCGGATTGTCTAGATCCGTTCGGCACGTGACGTTAAGCTAAAAGAGTTAACTCTTTTAGTGCTACGATATTGAATACGTTGACTTCGTCTTTCTCCTGTGAAAAGACTAAACAGCAACGTGTATGAGACGTTGACTTAGGATTTTTGGCAAATCCTCAGCCTTTAACGGATTTGATGTGCTCTTACCGACTACCGTTTGAGTCGGGCTTACATGCGGATTGTTTTAATCCGTTCCGCATGTGACGTTGTGCTAAAGGAATGAACTCCCTTAGACTTTTTGCTACAACTTCGAATATGTAGACTTTGCCATTGTTATGGGAATGGGCTACCCAGCAACGTGTATTAGACGTTGGCTTATCCCTACTTAGGCTTCGGGATAAAGGTCCCCAGAGTCAGGCTCTGGTATCTTTTTCTACGGATAAAGACCAAACCGGCGACGTGTGTTAGGCGCGGACTTATCCTTGCTTAGGTTTCAGGATAATATACCCCAGAATCGAACTCTAGTGTCTTTTTCTACGGAGAAAGACTAAACCGGCGACGTGTGTTAGGCGTTGACATATCCTTTCTTAGGATTCAGGATAAAATTCCCTACGCGTGTGAGGCATGGATTTTGGTGTTATTAATAACAACCTGCCACAATGTTGAATATGTGGGCAAGTGTTCTTTTTAACGGTTAAGAGCTAACCGGCGGCGCGTGTTAGGCGCGGACTTATTCTTGCTTAGGTTTCAGGATAAGATACCCCAGAATCGAACTCTGGTGTCTTTTTCTACGGAGAAAGACTAAACCGGCAGCGGGTGTTAGGCGCAGACTTATCCCTGCTTAGAATTCGGGATAAACTTCCTAGGATGAATCCTAAGTTGATAAATTTTGGGAAAACAGTTGGGGTGGGAAAGGAAGAATTTTATATTCTATTTCCCGGATTCTGGAAAAGAAGAATTTTATATTCTATTTCCAGTGCAAGAAAGAAACTAGAAGTGGGATCTCCACTCCGAGAATCTATAAGATCTAGATAAACTTACCTTTTATAGGATTGGTTATCTGATCGAAAGAAGAGTTCTTCGTTTATCGAAGTGAAATTTTAACTTCGGTTATAACCATGAGAAGGTTTAACCAAAGAGAAAAGAAAGGGAGTTCTTTCGTTTATCGAAAGGGGACTCCGAGCTGAAAATGGACCTCTTGTTCATGGAAAGAATCAAGAGGGCCGGAAGAATATTTTTGTGAACCCACTGTCAATTGAAATCGATCAGTGAGGGAAATTTGGAGGTAAAAAAGAATTTGGGTTATCCTCTAGAATATTAAGTATAATATTCTTCAAGGAACTTCCCGATAAATGAGTTATCCTGAATGTACTAGGGATAGTACTTTTTCAAAAACTTCCCATTTATTGGCATTAATTGCCTGTCACCCTCTAAAGAAATTAGGTGGTAAGCGCCGTTTGAATAGACTGTGTCTATTACAAACGGTCCTTCCCACTTGGGTTCGAATTTACCTTTCTTCTTGGAGGTGAGGATTATTGGTCGGCGAGCAGCGAGGACCAGATCTCCTTCCTTGAAGCTTCTTTGGCGGACCCTTTTGTCAAAAGCCCTTGACATTCTTGCCTGATAGAACTCAATGTGTTGTTGAGCTTCCAAGCGCCTTTCGTCCAGCCTTTCGAGTTCCTCAAGACGCTTTTGATGCTGCTCTTCGGTCGTCATCTCCGTTGCGAGAGCGATCCGAAGGGAGGGAATTTGAATCTCTAACGGCAGCACAGCTTCACATCCGTATACCAACGAATATGGAGTAGCTCCCGTAGGTGTGCGTATTGTGGTACGATAAACCCAGAGCGCTTCGCCGAGTTTATCTTCCCAGTCTCGTTTGTTGGTTTTCACGAGTTTTGACAAGATCTTGATGATCGTCTTGTTGAAAGCTTCAGCTAATCCATTAGCGGCGGGGTAATAAGCCGTTGACGAAACATCTTGAATCTTGAACTTGTCACAGAATCTGATGAAAATGTTGCTTATGAATTGTGGACCATTGTCATGAATGATCCGCCTCGGCACGCCGTGTTGGTATATAACATGATGCTTGATGAAGTTGATGACGTTGTTCGTCTTCACTTCTTTAAGCGGAATGGCTTCAGCCCACTTTGAAAAGTAGTCGATGATAGCGAGGATAAATCGATCACCTTTAACTGAAGGAGGAAAGATAGGACCGACAATATCCATACCCCATGTCTCGAATGGCCAAGACGTGGTTGATGTGTGTAATCGCTCCCGTGGTTGGTGCATATAATTTGCATGCACTTGACAAGCGTGACATTCTCGGGCGTACTCGATCGCGTTACGAACCATTGTTGGCCAGAAATATCCCATTCTTCTGATTCGATCATACAGCTTGGGACCCGGCTGATGCGCACCGCATTCTCCTTCATGTGCTTCCTTAAGAACTTCTTTTGCTTCTTCGTTCGAAAGGCATCGGAGAAGCAAATCATCGTACCCCCGGCGATATAACGTACGGGTTTCGGTGTTGTAGAAGAACCGTGGTGCTCTTCAGCGAATAGATTCTTTTTCCTTTACATCCTCCGGCAAAATGCCATATTGGACGTAGTCGATGATGGGAAAGCGCCAATCTCGGGACTCAGACCCGATTTGGGTTGAGTTCACCTCTTTGGCGTTTACCTTTCTATCATTCTCCTCTTCGATATCCATATCGTATATGGGTATACAGAGTTAGTGTGACCTTACCGTAACTTGTAGTTCAGTTTCGGGCGGCTGCGCGAGTGATACTGCTAGTGCTGCCAGTGCGTCTGCATAGGCATTCTGGAGACGCGGGATGTATTCGATATAAAATTCTTCAAAAGAATCTGCCATTCTGACGGCCTCCTGGTAGTATGGGATCAGGTCTTGGTTCCTGACTTCATACTCTCCACGAACTTGATTGACTATCAATTGAGAATCCCCAAAAGCTTAGAGATACTCGACCCCCAACTCCTTGGCGAAACTGAGTCCAATGAGGAGCGCATTGTACTCGGCTACGTTATTGGAACACGGACTCGTCAGTGAATAAGCTCGAGGCATCAAATGCTTCCCTGGGGAAACTAAGACAACTCCGACTCCGGAGGAGACTCTAGAACATCCAGGGGTTATCGCCTTATTAACTGCTCTCGAAGCACCATCAAAGTACAATTGCCATACTTGTTGGTGTGATGTGGTATTAACCTCGTGGGTTTCATCTGGCAAGTCATCATATATTTCAACCGTATCTGTTGTCGGGCTTGTCGCCAAAAGATCACAAATCGCTTGTCCTTTGACCGACTTCTGCTGTTTGAAGTGCAAATCATACTGGGACAAGAGAAGGGCCCACTTTGCTAACCGCCAATTCATCGAACCCGGTTGGGTCATGAATACCCGTACCGGATTAACATTGGCAATGACGTAAATCGTCTGGCCCACCAAGTAATGTCGCATCTTCTGTACTGCGAACACCAATGCGAGACATTCTTTCTCGATCATCGGATACCAAGATTCAGCGCCTATCAAGGTCCGACTTAGGTAATAGACCGCCTGTTCGTGACCATTATCATCGTCTTGTGCTAATAAAGCACTTATCGAATGGTTCATCGCCTTGATGTAGATCAAGAACGGTTTACCTGATTTTGGTGCAACAAGAACAGGGGGATTCATCAGATATGTCTTGATATCTTCGAATGCCTTCTGGCAAGCATCGTCCTAAATAAATGACACGCCCTTCTTGTTTAGCTTAGAAAATGGTTGGCACTTCCCAGAAGGATTTGAGATGAACCTCCGGATATAAGCTAAACGCCCTTGCAATCCTCTGAGCTCTCTCAGATTCCTCGGAGGATGCAATTCATTTATTGCCTTCACTTTGTCTGGATCAATATGTATACCTTTAGTGGTGACGACGAATCCAAGGAATTTTCCGCTGGACATTCCGAGGAAGGATTTTGTGGGATTCATTTTCAATTGATGACTCCGCATGAGATCAAACATCGTTCTCAAGTCCTTGATGTGATCTTCTTTGCTGCGGCTTTTTACCACTAAATCGTCAACGTAGCATTCAACCGTTTTCCTGAGGTGCTTCTGGAAAATTTTAGTCATCGCTCGTTGGTATGTGGCACCTGCGTTCTTCAGACCGAAAGGCATCACCGTGTAGCAAAAGACACCGAGGGGCGTTCGGAATGCAGTATGCTTCTCGTCGTCTGGGTGCATCTTGATTTGGTTGTACCCCGAAAAGCCGTCCATGAAGGACATTCTCTCGAATCCACATGTATTATCGATAATGACATCCGTGATTGGGAGAGAAAAATCATCTTTTGGACATGCTTCATTCAGGTTCCTGAAGTCGATGCAGATCCTGATTTTGCCATTCTTCTTCATGACGGGAACGATGTTGGCTAACCAGTCTGGATGTTGCTCCTCTCGGATAAATCCTGAGTCGATCAACTTCCTAACCTCTACCTCGATGGCTTCCATAATCTGCAGACGAAACCGTCTTTGCTGTTGTTTGATAGGTTTGGCATCCGGCTTGATGTCGAGGCGGTGCATCGCCACATTGGGGTCGAGCCCTGGCATGTCTTCGTAGTTCCAGGCGAAGACATCGATATATTCTCTGATCAGGGAAATTAATTCCTCCTTCTCATTTGGGGGAAGACTACCGCTGATAAATATGGGCTTTGGATTGGCCTCATCGCCCATATTAATTTGGACTACTTCGTCCTCGGTGGGTGGCTCTCTCTGTTCGAACCTATCACCATATTGCATGTTTAAGTGATGAACCCATGGGTCCTCCCACGTTAGCATTTGATCGTCATCCTCCATCGTAGATGGATCAGCTGTAGTCATGTTCAACATTAAGGTCTTGAACACTTCTCCCAAACTTGTGTCGGAATCCTCAGCTGAAGAGTCTGGCAAGTACCCATCCTTAGCCTTGTTAGCAATTTGATCGATGATTTGCCAACCACATTCGTCATCTGATGAAACATAGCCTAAGCCTCTCTTATGACGATAATAGTCATCGGGTTTCCCTTTTGGTACATATGCCGCTTTGACTGGGATACGGGAACCTCGATCAAAGTATAAACCTTCTCCGAGTGTGAAGTCGTATCCTTGTTTTTCCATAAGCATGCGTGCTTCCGGACTATACTTAGATAAGTGCAGACCAGATTTGTCGTCATCCTCATCTTCTTTTAGGAAATGATCTGGCAATGGAAGCTTCTCTCCTTTACCGAAAACCACTTCTTTTTGTCCTCCTACTTTGGCAGGAATAATCTGGGTTGTTCCATGAGAATGCTGGAGACGTTTCTTCGTTACATAAGACGATCGGAGCGGCATATATAAATCTGGATTATCGTATAATCCCTTTATCGCATCATCAAGAGACAAGGAGTACTCTAAATCATGATTTATTTCAATATCGGCAAGTTGCCAGTTACAACCGCCATCTGACGATTGTTCATCGTCAAGATTGATTACAAAGGGTACAATGTCATTTAAAACAAAACCGCCATTGTAATCGAATCCGGCCTCGGAATCAGCTTCTTCTCCGCTGTCCGTGCCCTGGATCGATGGTTCCGTATCGGATTCGTTACCATAAAGGAGAGAATCTGTGAAGTAATTCTCATACCCTTTGAATGGTTGCTTATCCGCGACCACCGTCCTAACCCTTCCATCAGTGTCGACATATTTCAAGCACTGATGTAAGGTGGAGGGAACTATAACATTACTATGGATCCAAGGCCGACCCAATAGTAAGTTATAGGATGTCTCAGCATCAATCACGTAACACGTGACCTCCGTCTTTAGATCGCCCATTTGGCACTTTATTCGGATCTTCCCCAAAGGCCTTGACCCGCTGGTGTTGAATCCGTAAATGACCGTGCCTGTGGCTGCCAATTTGCTGACTGGAATACCCAGGTTATGCATTAGGCGAAGTGGCATAATACTCACAGCGGAACCCGGATCCACTTGGATTCGGTTGACTTCGCTGGAGCCAATGTACCCGATGAAGTACAGGGGCCGATCGTGATTTGAATTCTTCGTCTGCATGTCCTCTTTGGTGAAGGTGATGCAGGGAAGGTTCTTAGCTGCCACGTTGCACTGCTGAGCTAAAAGTTCCAATTCCTCAGGCGCCGGCTTGATCCGAGTGAGGAACGCTTCTGAATCAGCCAAGGCTTCTTGCAAGGCTTCTCTAGTTTCCTTGGACAAACGCAGCAGCTCATACAGCGTTATCCGCACTGGAATATTGGCTAGCTGAGCCATAATGTCGAAGGCACGCGGAGTTTTCGAACTCTCCGGTTTATCTTTTCCAATCGGACGACTGAAACGAGATTGCTTCGGATTTTGAACCTCCTCGGGCCTCTTTTCTTTCTGCTTATCTACCGGCTGTTGTCGAGTATCTTCAGCCGGTTTAGGAACCGTAATCACTCCCAGCTCTGTGAGAGTCTTGGCTGGTCCCCGTTTTGTCACCCCCTGTTCAGCTAATTGATCGCCAGGAGATGGATATTTGTAGTGATACTCATTTCCACTCCGGGTCACAAAGACTTCCTGTTCTTCGTCGGAGAGCGGGAAAGCGGTGATTCTTTCATCATCTTCACCTGGGATAGCGGAAACTCCACAACAAGATTTGCCTTTCCCTTTGGACTTCTTCTTGGATGACGATCCGGCCCATTGTTCATCTTCAATCAGGTCGGGGTGAACCTAAAGGATTTCGCCGTTCGGGGCCGTGTGTGGCACTAGTCCCTTTTGGCGCTGTCCGTGCGGGTCGTCATTTACCGTCTTCATCCCGACTTTGGTGACGCGCTTTGGCTCGAACCAAGTTGTAGGCACCGATCCAAAACTGATTGACACCGCGTTTGCTCCGACATTCTTAGCCGGTTTCGGGGTTATGACCCCTACGTCGATCAACGCCTGGATCTTATCCTTGAGGTGGTAGCAAGACTTCGTTGGGTGGTGGACCGCTCTGTGGTACGCGCAGTACTTCGGGTCCGTCACCTTGGTGGCCCCTTCATGATCTACGATCGCCGGCAACTAGATTTTGTTGTTCTCTAACAAATACTTGAAGATGCCGGGAACTTCATCATCCTTGAAGGAGTAGACTTTGGGAAACCTCGGCTCCGAAGACTTTTGCTTCTGAGACCGTTGCTGCCAATGCGGCTGCGATTGTTGTGGCGCTCTTTGCTGCTGCTATTGCTGAGGTTGTAACTGAAAAGTTTGGTTAGCATCAACGGCATTAGCATGAGCTTTACCTTTCCCTTTTTGGTTGAAGTTCTGCTTCGGAGGGTTTGTTGCCGGTTGGCCTCTCTCCGCCTTCTTTCTTCTGAGGAATCGCTCAGCTTGCTCTCCTCGGACCTTCAAATCCTTCCAGGTCTTGGATGGTGCTGTGCCCATTGCTTCCAACACATCCAGTGAGAGGTTGTTGTGGCAGGTCTGGAGGATGAATTCCTCAGTGATCGGATCCCGACAATTCATTGCCTTGTTCCGGAACCTCTTGACGAAGGTGTCGACTAACTCCCCGTCTTTCTGCTTCTCATCGAGCAACGATCCGATAGAGATTTTGGTGTCGTCGTCAAAGAAATTCGCGAGGAATTTAGTCTCCATGTCGTCCCAGCTGTTTATGCTTCCCGGCTTGAGGCGACGATACCAATCGAAGGCGGCTCCGCGAAGAGTGCCAACGAATGACCGCACCATCAGAGGCTCATTACCAGAGATGACTCCCAAGTGCGATTTAAAATAAATCAAATGCTGAGTGGGTGAACCCATCCCATTAAACGGCGTGAAGTTAATTAGACTGAACTTCGCCGGATATGGGATCGATTCCCACTCTCTTGGGTATGGACAAGGAATGCCCGTCTTTTTCGTCTCTTGAGCAGAGATCAATGTGTTGATTTTTCTCTCGAGATTTTTAATTTTCAGGCTTTCACCTGTGTCTTCACTAGCATTCCCGTTACCACCCCCTGGATTGATGGGAGGGTTATTGGTATTACGAGCTTCATTTGTGTCCTCATCTTCCAGGTTGTTCTGGTTGTGACGACTTGGTTCGCCTTGTTGGTTCCTCAATGCTTGAATCTGTTGGTCATGCATCTCTCTCATGTTCTGCATAGCCATTTGTATTTCGAACCTAAAGCTTTCCTGTTGTTTGGCCATAGCATCTTCGAGCATCTTGGCCACTTGCTCCGCGCTTATCATAAACGACTCGCGGGGTTGTCCTTCACTGGACACAGTGTTATCAGACGCAACTGCTGAGCCAGCATCTGATTCTTCATCTCCCGAGGGTACTCTTGTCCGAACCCTACCATACGTTGCACGAATGATAGCCCCGGATTGTAGACGAGTTACACGTCGGGGTATTTCTAGAATCGCCTCGGGGTTATCCTGAGCCGATATTCCTGTACTGGTCATGTTGGCGGTGACTCTTGAATGTTCACCGTCTTCGACCATGGTTCTTCTTCTAAAACGCCTAGACCTTAGCTTCGGCGTTCCAGTGCTGAGTCTCTCGAACACAGAAACTCTCTCGGGGACTGTCTTGACACAGTTGCACTCAGACAGTACCGCCCGAATAAGCTTTGAGCAAGGGCACTGCGTCCCGAACCTTCGAGGGCTCCTCTTTCTGGATTTACTCGTACCCCCGGCACGATAGTACAGCTCGTCCGTTTGAAGGTCGGAGCAACCTATCGTGTGTTGGCACGATCTCTCAGGTATAACGTCGTCATCATCAGATGACAACGTTTCCTTCTGAGGATGAATTGTCTTCTTCGGACCATCCAGAGTCACACGCCTTGAAACACGCCTTTGTAGGCGTGAACCTTCAGCGGGCTCTTGCACTTCGATGCACAAAGTTGTGCGCTTGGGTGCCACGGTTTTCTCCAAATGTTGAGGGTTGCGGCGACCCCCAGCATGCTGAACTGTTTGGGACTTCTTCATTGTCCCCAATCGTTCTTGGACTGGTGCTTTGCCTCGTTCCTTGGGAAGTGGACCGAGGCGCTCCAAAACTGACTTTCTCTTCTGGGATGGTCCTGCGGGATCTCCTGGAGCAGTTGCAGAAATCACCGGCTGTTTGGATTGATTTGCCGGGTGTTGAATCTTCGGAGGCTGCGGGTTTTGCTCCTTGGCCTGAACCGCTACTTCAGACTTGGGCCTCCAAACCTTACGAGTTGATGGCGGCTTCTTGACCACCTCTTTCTGCAGCTTCCGCCGGGCTTCTTCAGCTTTAGCCCGCGCTTGCGCAGATAATGCTCGACGTTTGCGGATGCGCTCCTCCAGTGTCGAGCGATTCCGTTTGACACGGACCCACTCCATTGTCGATGGTTTGGAGGAACCACCCTTCATTTGCTGTTGAGGCTGTTTGCCTCGTTTGCTCTTCAGATCCGCATGGTAGCGGACCCCGTCAACCGACTCCATGGCCTTTGCGAATTGCTTCGCGAGGCGTTGACGCTGCCTCTGGCGAGCTCTCTTAGAGAGAGTCACCACGCCTTCAATGGCGGACTTGACTTGCTTAGAGGCCGGTGGGACTTCACCCAATGCAACTTTGGCGTCAATCGGGGTGAAGTCATCATTGGTGGCTTCAACTTCTTCGCACCAACGCACCTTTCTCCTGGAGGAGAACTTCTGGGACTTCTTGGACTTGGAGGAGGTAGATCCGGACGAGGACACGTACTCTTCGTACTTCTGTTGGTCGAACTCATACTCGACCTCCTCGACCACCGGGATCGAGATCCGCGGCTGCGACGCTCCGATCTCGACAGCGAGATCGGCGGCTCCCACTGTGGTCGCCAGATTGTTCGCGGGAAAAATCGTTGATTTCTTCATTGACGTCATTGCACTCTTAAAATAACAACTTTTTTTGCGTTACAGAAAGTCCGGTCTTTTTATAAGATCCGGTTTACAATGAAAATCAAAACAAATAAAGAAAAATTACAACTTTTCTCGAACAAATCGCGAGCTCCTGTTATCCGGTCACTCGCTTTGTGGGTTGTTTGCCTGCGCCGATGGTGATTCCGTTGACCACCGCGAGATCTGGATCCGAGCAGATCTACGAAGTATTACGGGTATTATCCCACCAAGGAGATAATAGCCGGGAGGGATTGTTTCACCAAGGAAACAACCGCTCGAATCTCGGGATCAAAGACCAAGCTTTGATCCGGAGTTTAGCGACGTAGATCTGAGATCTCAACCCCCTCGAACTCCTGCCTTTTTTGTGCGGGTGCTCGCCAAGAATCGGATCCGAACGTCCAAGTCTTCAAGCCTTCAAAAACTCTAACACGAGGTCTCAATCCGGCAGAGTTTCGGCTCTCCAAAAGTTCAATCCAAAAGTCCTTTCAAATGATGAACCACCCCACCTATTTATAGGCTCTCTGAACCGTGCCCGTGTGCACAAGAGAGAGGGGGGAAGGCACCGGCCACCTCAGAGTGGCTCGGTTTCGGCCGAGTCCCCCCGGCTGTGTTGGGTTCCGTCATTTTCCGTTGTTTCCGGTTATGTCCGTGATTCGGTTGTGTGGTTGATTGATCTGGAAACGATTCGTTTGACTTGGTTCCTGATTTGGCAGTAAATCCGCTTTGGTGTTTGAGTTCGAATCCTCTCTTGGTTGGATGACTCGTTGACTCCCCGAACCATTGACTTGATTCCGCATGCGAATGGATGCATTCCGTTGTTCACGTGCGGTTCGTTAGCTTCGTAGCCTCGTTAGTTCGCTTCGTCGCTCGAACGTCCGTTGATTTGTCGAATCATCGTGCCGAGCTGTGCTAAGGGACCTATAGGCAATTTTATACGCCTACACAAGTGTACCAAGTCAAGCTTATTGAAGATCAAGATCAAGCTTGGGTAATTTAGTTTAGGTTTTTATATTATGTGTGTTGGTACTCTAAGCTCAATCATATACACTCATACACGTATTTGGTTTTATATATATGTATAGTCATATATATATATAAGTTTTGATTTTCAAGTTTAAATATGAAACAAATACATATTTATATATATACATGTTTGTTTTCATATGGTTAAGTTGTTTTGGTATAGTTATGTAGATATGAAACAATATATATCTTCATATACACTTTTGTTTGTTTCATATTCTATTGTATTTAGAAAAATATTGTGTTTATGGATTAAAGACTTATTCACACTATTTTCATATCTCGTATAATGTCTACAGATCCATTCTAAAGTGTTTCCAAGTTGTTTGAACTCGTTTTAGGAAAAATCAAGTTTTTTTGTTCATGTACGTGCATGTGTCTGTCCGTGCATGTTTTTACAAAACTGATGCGTTTTCACAATTGGAAAATGTGATTTGAAATTTTTTTTCGTTTACATGTTTATCATCATATATACAAACATTTCCCCAAGTTTTACTATTTTTGGAGTTGTTTTGTTATTTTCAATTGAATTTACAAAACCAAATTTTCTGCAGTTTTTTTCAGAAACTGTATATCTGTGTTCAAATATTTATTTCTCTAAATTGGGAAATGATATTTCATAAATTCTTTTTTTATCATGTTCATCTGCATGTCTAGAACCGTCTCTCAAAATTTTATGATTTTTGGAGTTGATTTACTATTTTTAATTGATTTTATAAAATCAGATACGCAAATTTCCAGAATCTGTCAAAACCTAAAATTATTTGTGCACGTTGCTACAGTGCGGTCGACCGCCACGGTCGATAGTGCTACAGTGTGGTCGACCGTGGTGATCAACCGTACACAGTCCAAAGAGCAGTTTTTGAGTTTTTCTTCTCACGGTCGACCGCGACGGTCGACCGCCGAAGTTATCGTTGCACAGTAACGGTTACTTACTGATTTTTGTCTTTTAGTGGTTTTTTTGGGTTTTTGGGATTGTTTTCTTCTACCTTATATATACCCCATTATATTTATCATTTCCTATACAATGAGAGTATTTTAAACAAGTTTTAGAATGTTTTAAAAAGATTTTAAGTTTTGTTTAAAGTTTGTTTAAAAAGTTTTTAAGCAATTGAGAGTTTGATTTTGTGAAATCAATTTCACAAGAGTTAGAAGAGATCATCACTTGGTGTTTGAGCTTCAATCCATCTCTTTCTCTCTCTCTCTCTCTCTCTCTCTCTCTCTCTCTCTCTCTCTTGTCATCTAGAGAAGTTTTCCTAAACTCAATTCTAGCTTTTATTTAGAATTATTTGTTGATTATCACTTCTATTAAGCTAGTATTTACATTTGAGTTTAGTTGATTTTATTTCACTCATTGTTTACACACACCCACTTGAGCTTATTGAATTTTCATACATAGTATATTTGGGTTGGTGAGAGTTGTAACATTGAGTGTGAGCCTACATTGAGTTCTTATCTATTATAGAGAACAAATCATTTATTATATTATGAGATTGTAATGTTTTCAGTGAGCTAGAAAACCGAGTGTGAGGAGTGTAGACGTTGATCGGTGAACGTTGAAAACCGACATTGTGAGTGTTTGTGAACGTTGATCGGTGAGCGTTGAAAACCGACATTGTGAGGTGTAAACGTTATTTGGGTGAGCGTAGAAAACTCAATTGTGATAGTGGATATCTCCCCGGGAGTGGGGAACGGAGACGTATGACATAAGGTCCGAACTCCGTGATCATTTGAGTGTGTTTGAGTTTGTCTTTGGCACATTTGCTTATACATTTATCTTATATCGCCAATTGCCTTTACTCTTGTATATTTTGCCCTATCACATTTGTAGTTTGATTATGTCACCCTTGTGTTAGTTTATATATCCTTGCATATATTTTATCATATACCTCTTTGCTAGGATATATCTCGATCTCTTTGTTCATATTGCATATTATTACTCATATCATATTGTATATCTATCTTGCAAGAATAAATTTGAATTAGTTTTAATTGGCATAAAATCGGATTGATTAGCATAAGACGCTAATCACCCCTCCCCCTAGGGTCTAACACTTGGGTGTTTATCTCGTAATGAGACTTCGGTTGTACCACACTAGAGGTATTTGGTTGTTTTTCCTATAACAAAACCTCGGTTGTGTAGGATCTGAAATAGATACACTAGAACACTAGAGGGGGTGAATAGTATTCTTTTAAGATTTATGCAAAGTAGATTATAAATTGTAAAGAAAGAATGGCAACAATCTCAAAAAATCACAATCACAAACAAGAGTTTTTATACCGGTGCCATCAATCCGATGTACATTCAGTCCCCAAGCAAATCCCGCTTGAGATTTCCACTATAATTTTGAAACAAGTACAAAATTAAAATCAAACCTGACTAATTTGCAAGTCCCTGCAAATTACAACACCAATTTACAACACTTTACCAATTGCATACCAATCTCTAAACCAAGAGATCAACCTCTCTCAAACCGAGAGACCTTTCCTTGAATCAAACAACATAATTCCTATAAGCCTTGATTTGTAGTGTTGTGTAGCAGTGGCTTAGGAATAATTTTATCCTCTGGAAATTACCTAAATAATTTGTATTTTGAATGAGGATGAAAGGCAATTTCAGAAACAATCTTTTTTCTCAATACTTAGCAAAATCTGAATGTTTTAATTCTTGAACAATGCACAAAGATTGAAGCGTATAGGTATAGAATCATGTGCCATTTTTCTGAACATATAACCTTTATATAGCCCTTGAAAAGACAAATTTTTAAACTATAAAACATTTAAAAAACGGCTAAAAACTGTCACAGGTTTAAATTTAAACGTTCAGAAAAACTATCTTAGCAGTCGACTATAATGGTTAGTAGTCGACTACTCTATAATACAGAAAGTATGGAATTTAGAAACTGAAGCTTATTAGTCGACTATTCTTCTTAGTAGTCGACTACTCTGTATTATAGAAAGTCTGGAAAACAAAAATCAAAGATCAGTAGTCGACTATAATTGTTAGTAGTCGACTACACTGTAAAACAAACATTCTATAAAATAAATTTCAAAGCTCAGTAATCGACTATAGTTCCTTGTAGTCGACTACTCTGTAAAACAAAAGTTCTGTAAATCAAAATTCAAAGCTGAGTAGTCGACTATAATCCTTATTAGTCGACTACTCTGTAGTTTTACAGAAACTTATGTTTTGAACTTAGACTTCAGTAGTCGACTGCTATTCTAATTAGTCGACTACTAAGGGTAAAAATATTATGAATAAAATATTTTTAGACTCAATGATTAACTAAATACTCTAATGGTTAACATAAGGGATTTCTATTGTTAACCAACACACTAAGCCTGTGTTAGTGTGTTCTAATTTCTATGTGTGTGTAAGTGATCAAGGCTTGTACAATATTTCTAAGTAAAGAAAAACATAAAAATTATATTAATGTATTTGTTCTTCATCTTCTTTACTTTATTATGCCTTAAACTCATCTTGCATTTGTTCATATTTGATGTTAAAAACTGCATTTAAATGTTAGTGCATTTGTATAACATACATAGTGATTCTATGACGCCCCTGGGTTCACACAAGGCTGCCGTCTAAGATGAAACCAAGAATGTCAAACCTGCCATGCACCACACCGTGCAATAATATGTTTCACCATCACAATTAACATATCTCTAGTAGAGTCAACAACAGGTGTAGGTACAAAAGCAAGTAAAAGATAATACAAGTGATAACTGATGAAATGATAACAACCACATAGATATCTTATCATCCAACATACAGAAATACATAGTCAATGGCTGAAATAGTTAAACTGGAGTTCTCAACAAGTCTCAATTAAAAAATGTCGGAGTAAGGAAATAAGGCATACAGCCTTTACAACATCTAGAAAATAGTCCTCAAATGTCTAACAACAACTACAGTGGAGCCCCAAAATAATACATAGCTAGAATGGAAAGCTGAACACTAAAGTGTGTCGCCATCAACCTACGACTCTCCGGGTGCCTGGCTCGTGACCTGAAAGGGAGAGGGACAACGAGCGTCAAAGCGCTAGCGAGCAACATCATAACCAACCCCAAGAGAGAGGGCTCGTTGTATAAGAAAATACAATTATCACAAAACATATATATAATCAATCGTCCTAAGAATAAGGGGTTTTAGTACTTAGGGAATTTTAACACGAGCATAGGTACGTCGAGCGAAATAATCCAAACAAGGAAACCCTCATGTATATACCTTGTATCTCAAATTGAAACCCCTAAGTACCAAACCCGGAGTCTAATACATGAACAAAAAGGAAAAGACAACAATCCCATCTCTACCAATAATCATAGTTATGTCAAAGTTACACAGTAAAAATAAGTGTCGTACACAGCCTAGGTAGCTATCATGTCCAACTATATCAATATGTCGTGCTCGAAGCCCAAATGTGTATGATGCTCAAGGTTTAGCCAAAAATGTCCAACACATGGACTAAAGGTAATGCATGTCCAACACATGGACTGATTATGCAGGTCCAACACATGGACTGAGGTGATAAGTATCCAACACATGGATTAATAATAATGTATGCTCAACACATGGGCTATGAACGAAGAGGCGTATTTATTACTAGTATATGAGGAAGGATATACACATCCCAATCTTGCACGTGTTTCGATGTGCGAGTCTAAATTTGTGTCACAAGTCAAACCCCATGTGTAGATGAATCACTAACATCACAAACTAGTGGGAGATAAACGAGGTGATCTCTTGAACACGCGAAAAGGGAAACAAAAAGTCAACAGGCATAAAACTATGCGGCGGTCGATCGCAGAGGCCAAGCCGGTCGAACGCTCACAGCATCGAGAATCACTGTGCTCAAAACTGAGCGGCGGTCGACCGCTGAGGTCATGTCGGTCGACCGCTCAAAGAGCAGAAACGTTCTGCTGAAAATGTCTCAGAGCGGTCGACCGCCGCGTCCGCCGCGGTCGACCGCGAAGCTGACAGAAGCCCAGTTTGGGTTTCTGTCGGCTTCAATTTGCAATTAAACTTGACGATTTCTACATTAATGAAAATCTAACATCTATACAAAGTCGTAGAACATAAGACAATGAATTTAGACATTTAAAATCTATTATCAAGATCCCAAACCTATATAAGCATGATTTAAATGTTTTTAAAAATAGTAAAAACAGGATTTACCTTTGATAAAATATTTTTAGATCTAGATCTCATTAATAAAAATTCGTTGGTGAGCTTTTAAAATCTAAAACACATGATTCTCACATCTCATGCCCTAAAGATCTACTATATCTATATAAAATACGATTTAGGCCCAATAAAACCGGATTAAAACACAAATAAAGCATGAAAATACAAAAAGGGGAGAAGTTGGGCGAGATGTCACTCGCCTCTTATGAAGATAAAACCCTAGATCTGTAGGAGGATGATCCCTCTCGCTGGATCCACCAAAAATCTGCCGAAAAACTCTTCAAAGATCCTCCCAAATCACCAAAGAATGAGAAACTAGGATTTGAGGGGAGAGAGGAGGCTAGGGTTTCTGTTACCAGATGAAAAGAGGCTCTCTGCCTGTTGGGCGGTCGACCGCCGCCCAGTGCGGCGACCGCACAACAGGAAAAAGGTTTCCTGTGCGCGAGAACGATGTGCGGTCGACCGTCGCGTCTAGTGCGGTCGACCGCCGCGTCTACTGCGGCCGACCGCTCAGATGAAAAATACCAGTCTAGATCTATTTACAACATGATGCTCAAACCACTCAATTTCTCCCACATATAAACACTTGTTGGGTTCCCAAACACTGATGATCACATTCATCTAACATATACACGGTTATTTATCACAAAAGAATTGTTTATCACTCGTTATTCAATATATTCATTATAAAATTTTCGGGGTTCTACATTCTTCCCCCCTTAAAAGAATTTCGTCCTCGAAATTCGGAAATCATACCCATCTCGAAATATGAAATTCTAGATGAGCACACATGGATATTTATACTTAACCGTCCAAAACGATAATATTCTCGCTCAAGCTCTAATCTAGTGGAACTAGTACATCGGGCGAAAAATCCAAACAAGGAACCCCCCATATATATACCATGTGTTCCAAAAGATTAAGAATTAAGTGAAGATATTCTCATTCTAGTGTTAAATGTAAATATAACCAAAGATATAAACATAATATAAGGTATATGTCATAAAAATTTATTTACCTGTTCAAACAAATGTGGGTAGTCGTGTCGCATGTCCTCCTCGCGCTCCCAAGAAGCTTCCTCACATCCACTTCGGTTCCATTAAACTTTCACCAATGGAATCACCTTGTTCCTGAGTCTCTTGTCTTCTCTAGCAAGTATAGACACTGGGATCTCAATAGTAGTCAAATCATCCCGAAGCTCAATCTCCGGTGCATCCAACACTCGCTGCTACTCCTCATCATGCAAGTGCTTCTTGAGCATAGAAATATGGAATACATTGTCTACACTAGACATAGATGCTGGAAGATCTAGTCTGTATGACACAGCTCCAATGCGCTCCAAAATCCGGAAAGGTCTAATATATCTCGGTGCAAGCTTTCCTCGCCTCCCGAATCGTTGCACGTCTTTTATAGGCGATACCTTCAGCATAACCAAATCCCCAATCTGAAACTCTAGTGGTCTTCGCCTCTTATCTGTATAGCTCTTCTGCTGACTTTGAGCGGCTAGAATCCGCTCCTTGATCAATGCTACCTTCTTAGTAGTCTGCCTCACTAGCTCTGGCCCAAGCATCAAGCTATCCTTCGGCTCTACCCAACATATCGGCGATCTACAGGGCCTCCCGTATAATGCCTCATACAGAGCCATCCCGATCGTTGCTTGATAACTGTTGTTATAAGTGAATTCTACCAATGGAATATGATCCTCCCAGCTGCCTTGGAAGTCAATGACACATACTCGCAACATGTCCTCCAACACTTGATTCACCCTCTCCGTCTGACCATCCATCTGTGGGTGGAATACACTGCTATAAGATAGCCTGCTACCAAATGAGTCCTGAAAACTCCTCCAAAAATGTGAAGTGAAAACCAATCCTCGATCCGACACGATCGTATCTGGAACTCCGTGAAGTCGAACTATCTCCCGAATGAAGATCCTCGCATAAGCCTCGGCTGTATAAGTGGTCCTCACTGGAATAAAATGTGCTGACTTCGTCAACCGGTCCACTATCACCCAAACAGAATCATTCCCCTTCTTCGACTTCAGCAACCCCACAATAAAATCCATAGAAATATCCACCCACTTCCACTCCGGAATAGGCAAAGGCTAAAATGTCCCTGCCGGTCTCTGATGCTCTACCTTTACCTACTGACAGGTAAAACATCTAGACACATAGTCTGCAACCTCTCTATGCATACCGCTCCACCAGAAATGTCTCTTCAAGTCCTTGTACATCTTGGTGGTTCCTGGATGCACTGTGTACCGAGTACGGTGTGCCTCATCAAATAACTCCCTCTTCAGCTCTGCACTGGCTGGCATAACCAATCTACCCTTCATCCGTAGACCTCCATCTTATCCAATGGTCCAATCAGTCTTAGGCTCTTTGGAAATCTCCTCCTTTCGGATTTGAATCCAAGAGTCTTCCGACTGAGCTCTGACAACTCTGGTACTCCAAGATGGCTGCACTGATACAGCTCCTAAAAACGTACTGGTTCCTTCAATCTCGGGTCTAAAATCAAACTGGCTAAGAGTAAGGAGATCTCTGTACAATGAACACCTCAAAGCTGAAACCTGATGTCGACGCTTCCTGCTTAAGGCATCTGCTACGACGTTCGCCTTCCCCGGATAATACTGGATCGCGAACTTGTAGTCCTTGATGAACTCAACCCACCTCCTCTGTCTCTGATTGAGTTCCTTCTGAGAAAAGAGGTACTTCAGACTCTGATGGTCTATGAATAACTCAAACTGCACTCCATATAAGTAGTGCCTCCATGACTTCAGTGCAAATACCACTGCTGCTAACTCCAAGTCATGAGTGGGATAGTTCTGCTCATGCACCCTCAACTGCCGTGAGATATAGGCTATTACCCTCTGAGTCTGCATCAATATGCCTCCTAAGCCTACCAACGATGCATCTGTATATATGATGAATGTCCTGTCGCTGCTCGGAATAGTCAAAACCGGCGCTATAGTCAACTTACCCTTCAAAATATCAAAGGCCTTCTGGCACTCCATGCTCCACATAAACTGTACACCCTTCTTCGTAAGGTGTGTAATCGGTGTCGCAATCTTCGAGAAGTCCTGAATGAACTTCCTGTAATATCCAGCTAAACCCAAAAAGCTGCGAATCTCTATCACCGTCTTCGGTGGCTCCCAATCAAGAACTACAGTGACCTTAGCCGGGTCCACTGCTATGCCCTCTCTACTGATGACGTGGCCAAGAAATCTGACTTCTGAAAGCCAAAATTCACACTTGCTGAACTTAGCATACAGCTGATGCTCCTGTAGAGTCCTCAATGCTATCCGTAGATGCTCCTCGTGATCTGCCTCCGATCTCGAGTAAATGAGAATATCATCGATGAAAACGATCACAAACTGATCTAAGAAGGGACGGAAAACCCGGTTCATCAAGTCCAAGAATACCGCGGGTGCATTGGTCAACCCAAATGGCTTGACCAAGAACTCAAAAGATCCATATCTAGTAAGAAAAGCGGTCTTTGGAACATCCATCTCCCAAACCCGCAACTGATGATAGCCTGAGCGAAGATCAATATTCGAGAAGTACTGTGCTCCCTGCAACTTGTCGAACAAGTCATCAATCCTAGGTGATGGGTACCTATTCCGGATAGTGACCATGTTCAACTCTCTATAATCTATGCACAATCTCATACTACCGTCGTTCTTCTTCACGAAGAGGACCGGTGAGCCCCACGGAGAATGACTCCGGCAAATAAAACCCTGAGCTAACAACTCGTCTAACTGGGTCTGAAGCTCTCGCATCTCAGCTGGTGCCATGCGATAGGGTGCACGGGATATCGGGGCTGTGCCTAGCTACAACTCAATATAAAACTCAACCTCTCTCACAGGAGGTAATCCAGGTATGTCCTGAAAGACATTCTGATACTCTGAGACAACTCTAGTCTCCAATAAATCAACACCCTGATTCCGTCGCGTCACCTCCTCGATGTACGCCAGAAACGACTCCGCAAAACGGTTGCCCTGAGAGGTGGCTACAATCATCTCGGATCCATCGGACGCTCGCAACTTGACTGTCTTTGCAAAGCAGTCAATACTAATATGGTAGGAAGACAACCAATCCACACCAAGGATGACATCGAACTTAGACATATGCAATACTATCAAATCAACTATGAACTCCGACTCATCTAGACTGACGGTACACCTCCTACAAACGCTCTTCAAAAGCGATACCTCACCTAAAGGGGTGGAAACTGATAAAGGGGTGTCTAGAGGCTGAGCTACGAGCTGGAGTCTAGTCATAAATACATGAGAGATGAAGGAATGTGAAGCTCCCGAATCAAAAAGAATACGGGCGGGAAGAGAGTTCACAAGGAACGTACCCTCCACTACGGTTCCGCTAGCTCCATGATCACGGGGAACCACTGTATATACCCTGCCAGTGGCTGAAGACTGCTCTGCTGATGGAGGTGGAGAATATGAGATAATCTGCCCCTGAGGGACCTCCTGAACTGCTCGGATCTGTCCCTCAGTCCTCTGAGCTGCTGGTGGTGCCTCAAGTCTGTTCTGCTGGCCCTGACCTCTGCCTTGCTATCGCTGCTGCTGCTGGTTCGGACCCTTGCCTTGATGAGCTCCTGCTGGTGCGCTACGGCACTCCGATGCCTTATGCCTGACCTTGCGACAGTTATAACAAGATCCCTAGAACTTGCGCTACTGAAACGCCCTCTGATCCTGTTGGGGTCCCTTTTTATATGGGCCCTGATGCTGCTGCTGAGGTCTAGAAAAAGATCTCTTGTTATTGCCCTTGTCCCCGCTCTGCCCTGCCTTGGCCTTCCCGTCCTTATCCTTCTGGAACATAGTAGTCTTAATTTCTTGTGAAGTAGCGGCCTCAACTACCTCCCTAACTGAATAGAACCTGCTCGAGACGAGGTACCGACGGAAATTAGGGCGAAGCCCTACTAAGAACATCTGAGCCTAACGCTCTCCTGTCTGCCACATACCCGTGAAATGTAGCAACTCCATGAACCTGCTCTCAAAATCTGCAACTGTCATGTCCCCCTGAGTCAACCGGAATAACTCAAGCTCCTTCCCAGTCCGTGCTGCAGAAGAAATGTACTGCCCATCAAAGAAGTATATGAAGTCCTCCCATGTGAGGGTCATCCTCTGCTCTGGGGTAAACTGAAGTCGGTACCACCTCCCGGCATCTCCCTTCAGGCTGTAGGATGCTAACCTCTGCTTCTGAACTGAGTCCACACTGAGTATGTCAAGTATATTGCTCACATCCTCCTTCCACTTATGGGCTGTAAGAGGGTCTGGTTGTTAGACCCTAGAGGGGGGTGATTAGGATCTTATGCTAATCTAATCTGATTAAATGCTAATTAAAAACTAATTAACAAGTTATCCTAGCAAGTATGAAATACAACAATATATATGACCTAGGATAAGCAATATGAAAATTAAAGAGATATATCCTATATGATAAAAATATATGCAAGGATATATAAACTAGCACAAGATGATATATCCTACCAAGGAGATATACAATATGATGTATGCAAGGATATGAAACTAACACAAGGGGTAAACAATATGAACTAGATAGTGGATCATATAAATAATGAGCTAATGACAATGGCGACAAGAAATATAAACACAAGTATATATAAACGCCAAAGCACACTCAAACACAAGATATGATCACGGAGTTCGGACCTTCCGTCCTACTTCTCCGCTCCCCACTCCCGGGGAGAAATCCAC
Organism: Asparagus kiusianus; assembly: GCA_022839385.1. Classification (NCBI taxonomy): domain Eukaryota; kingdom Viridiplantae; phylum Streptophyta; class Magnoliopsida; order Asparagales; family Asparagaceae; genus Asparagus; species Asparagus kiusianus. Next base: position 28,185 of record BQKN01022203.1, read on the forward strand.
TATCACAACCGGGTTTTCTACGCTCACCCGAATAACGTTTACACCTCATAGTGTCGGTTTTCAACGCTCACCGAACAACGTCACTCCTCACACTCGGTTTTCTAGTTCACCGAAAACTTCACAACACACTCGGTTTTCTAGCTCACCGAAAACCTTACAATCTCACAATGTAACAATAAATGATTTGTTCTCTCATACAAGGGGAGAACTCAATGAAGCACAACTCAATGTTACAATCCCTCACAACCCTAACATACTATGTATGCAAATACAATAAGCTCAAGTGGGTGTGTGTAACAATGAGTAAAATCAAATCTAACTCAAATAGCAAACTAGCAATAATAAGAATATGAAAATCAATAATAAAATTGCTACAGAAAAGAGTTAGAAAAACTTCTCTATAAACACAAAGAAGAGGATGAAGAGGATTGAGAATGAATCCCTCAATCTGCAGTGAAAACTTCCTCCTTTGTAAATAGAAACTCAATCTTAAACAAACAGTAAAACTCTAAACCCTTGTTTAAAAACTTTGTTTTAAAACACTTCTTAAAAATCTCTTAAAAAGAGATCAGCAATGGGGTATTTATACCCACTCAAGATCTCAACAAAAACACTCAAAACAAATGACAACAAAGCCCCTAGAAAACAACTCAGAAAAATAGCCGTTGGGACCAACGGATCTATTGGCGGTCGACCGAAAATTCTCGCGGTCGACCGCGAGCCAGATCCCAAACTGAGAATCGAGCAGAGACAACATCGGTCGACCGGTGCGGTCGACCGATGGAAATTTTGAGCCTTCGGTCGACCGCGGCGGTCGACCGACAAACTCTTTGCTGCCCAGAGACGAATGAACACAGGGTCGGTCGACCGGTGCGGTCGACCGAGAACTGATACATTCCAAAACTGATTTTCTGACTTTAAAACCCTGTTTAAAAATATCAAATAAATTTCAAAAAATATAAAACTTTGGGGAATGATTGTAGACATGATAATAAACATGTTACAATGACTGGTTTCCAAAAAGGACTGCCCAAATAAAAAATATCATTATTTTATAAAATAGTCCAAAACATGAAAATGTAAACACATGAATTTTGATATATAGGCTAAACCATGTTTTAAAACTTTGCACAATGATTTTGTAGACTTGAAGAAAGATGTAAACTATTGTTATGAAGTCTATAAATGATGAATGTAGTATTTTATCAAAATACACATATAATGCACTAAAACATGATTTCATTGAACTAACTAAAATTGATATTGATGAAATCATATATATGCATATAAGTATGAAACAAAAATATATTTTCTAATTATATTTGATTGTTTCATAGTAAAACTTGAAAACTATCAAACCAAAATATATATGTATATATATCTATATATATACAAAACCAAAACGTGTATGTGTGTATATGATTGAGCTTAAAGTACTAACACACATAATATAAAATCTAAACTAGATTACCCAAGCAAGATCTTGATCTTCATTATAGCTCAACTTGGTACATATGCGGATGAAGCTTGAACTTGATCTTTAACTTTGAATTGCAAGGCTTCAACCCGACATTCCGCCAACCTCCTTTGGATATGATCGTTGAAGTGCAATCCATCCAACCTCCAACTACGTTGTTTGTCTATAATAAATAAGAAAACACAAATACTAGACAAACATCATTAGTGGTAAATTGTTTGTTAAACATCATCAAAACAAGAAGGCCAACAATCTCCCCCTTTTTGATGATGACAAACAATTTACAAAAAGAAATATATGCATGAAGGAAATGAATATACAATGTGTAATATATCATGCATATAAGCAAGAAAGAATATACTCACAATATTTCTCCCCCTTTGACAATATCAAAAAGGGGAAACCAACAAGAAAGAAGAGAGCGAAAGCTCCCCCTATCAATAAGCATGGGTGAGTATAAAACATAGAAAGATATAGGGATTGCTCCCCCTATCAAAATGCCTCATGAATGTGTATGAAATGAATATAAAGGCATACATATGTGAGAAAGCATAGATGGAAAATATGCTAAACACTCCTCACATACAAAAAGATAATGAGAACACAAATGAGTATATCAATATGAAGAATAGTGTCTCATATCAAGGAACATAAAAACTTGTGTAAGAGTAGATTTATGAAATCAAAAGAAAAGAGAGTATGAGAATCATGCAAAAAGTTTTCAAATAAAAACAAAGTAATTAATGAAATCATAAATCAAGATTTAAGTTCAAAAACAATGTTTGATCAAAAAAAATTCTTTGTAAAGCTTGATCAAATCACATATAGAATACATTATAAGGCACGAATAGATGATCCATGAGCACAAACATATAAATATCATCATATAAGTGAAATATAATGAATTCAAAGCAACAAATCAAAAACAAAATCTTTAACAAAAGAATTTTAAGAGAGAGGCAACAATATATCAAGCTCTTAAGCTTGTTCTAACCCATATAATCATTCTAGCATCCGGTAAACATGATTTGGGAATAAACACCCAATAAACCCGGAGGGTTATATAAATGCAAACCTCTCGTCAAAGCAAAACCAATAATCATGAAAACAAAAGAATTTAACCAATAAAAGGAATTGTTTTCATAAAAGTTTAAAATACATTTTTCAAAACCAAGAAAGAGAAAAATAAAAACATTAAAATTCTTGGTTTAAAAATTATTTTGGCACCCAAGCATTCTTGGTGCCGGATTGTTTAGGGACATGACCCCTATCAATAAAGCTCAAAGCCCTAGGGTTATGAACCCTCTTAGGCGCATGTGGTGCACTAACACGGTCAAAGCAATAATCACTCAAATAACCCTTCCGATTGTAATTTGTGCAATGAAAGAGATCCATTTATTTTTGTGGACCATTAGCTCGTGCACGGGAAATATTTGCAAATAAAGATTTTTCTTTTAGATTATATTGCAAATGAGAAACATTCTTAAACAATGGTCTATTTGGAACATATTGTAACTTAGAAGCTTTTTGCATATCAAAACAAATCTTAGCAAGATGTCCAAACCTACCACAAACATCACATTTAAAAACATGTGGTCAACTAGAAGCATTTGGCAAAGAAGATTTTCTTTTTAAATCAAAACAATATTCGACCAAATGACCAAAACGACCACAATGATCACATCTATACACATGAGCATGCTTATGATGAACAATGGGTGCATGTGTGTGTACATGTGATGAAGAAGCTACATGAGATGCACAAGGAGCATTGACATTTTTATGTTTGTGTGCATCATAGCAAAATTTAACTAGATGGCCTTTACGGCCGCAAATTGAACACTTATAAACTTTGCTATATATGTGTGCATAGTGAGTGGATGATTTTGACTTAGACTTGGCACACATATCCACAAGCTTCTTATGATTGTTAATGCATGTATTAAGAGTTGAATCTAAAGAAGAAATACGGTTTTTAACATTGTTCAACTCATCCTTAGGCATATTAGCATTAACATTAGAAGTAGAGCAAACATGATTATTCTTAAAAGAATCACATTCATTCCTAAAAGCTACTACTTCTAGCATGGCATTTTCTTTTTAATGAGTTATAATATCAAAGTTTGAAAGCAATGAATCATGATCCGATTTTAATTTATCATTCTTTTCTTTGAGGATCACATTCTTATTAGAAACATTTTCAAACTTAGAAATCAACAACTCATGATCGGACTTTAAACTATCATGCTTGCTTTTAAGATCAATAAAATCATTTTGCAATTTCTTGTAGGCATGCAATAATCTTTCACTAGCACAAGCAAGTTCATCATTAGATAAGTCATTAATGGATTCGAACTCGTAAACCTCACTAGGGCTATTGCCTAGTGCTCGTGTGCATGATGCTCCATATGAACTTGAAGCCGAATCCGCCAAAGCTTGTTGGATCGCCTCCAAGTCCCCTTGATGTGCTTCAATAAATTTCCATAAGGTGTAAGCACTATCAAAATGAACAAACTTATTAGACATAGATGAATTAAAAGCATTTAGCAAATATTCTAACAAAATATTGTTCATTGTAAACATACGATGATCATTCTTATTCCACTTGGATTTCTCCAAAATGGGCACAATATAAGCATCATCTATAAATTCCCATAAATCAAAATGTTTAGATCTAACAAATAGCTTAAATCTAACACACCATTGGGCATAGGGGAAATTATCTAATCTAGGAGCAACACTAGAATCATAGCCTAAACAAGATGCATCATTCATATCCATAATCTATATATATGCAAGCAATGCAAAAAAATCAAAAATTAGATTAGCACAAAAAGATAACTTGGATTTTTAACTCAAGGCAGTTAGTCCTTAAATCAAAGAGCACCAAGCTCTGATACCAATTGTTAGACCCTAGAGGGGGGGTGATTAGGGTCTTATGCTAATCTAATCCGATTAAATGCTAATTAAAAACTAATTAACAAGTTATCCTAGCAAGTATAAAATATAACAATATATATGAGCTAGGATAAGCAATATGAACAATAAAGAGATATATCATATATGATAAAAATATATGCAAGGATATATAAACTAGCACAAGATGATATATCCTACCAAGGACATATACAATATGATGTATGCAAGGATATGAAACTAACACAAGGGGTAAACAATATGAACTAGAGAGTGGATCATATAAATAATGAGCTAATGACAATGGCGACAAGAAATATAAACACAAGTATAAATAAACGCCAAAGCACACTCAAACACAAGATATGATCACGGAGTTCAGACCTTCCGTCCTACGTCTCCGCTCCCCACTCCAGGGGAGAAATCCACTATCACAACCTGGTTTTCTACACTCACCCGAATAACGTTTACACCTCACAGTGTCGGTTTTTAACGCTCACCGAACAACGTCACTCCTCACACTTAGTTTTCTAGTTCACCGAAAACTTCACAACACACTCGGTTTTTTAGCTCACCGAAAACCTTACAATCTCACAATGTAACAATAAATGATTTGTTCTCTCATACAAGGGGAGAACTCAATGAAGCATAACTCAATGTTACAATCTCTCACAACCATAATATACTATGTATGCAAATACAATAAGCTCAAGTGGGTGTGTGTAACAATGAGTAAAATCAAATCTAACTCAAATAGCAAACTAGCAATAATAAGAATATGAAAATCAATAATAAAATTGTTAGAGAAAAGAGTTAGAAAAACTTCTCTATAAACACAAAGAAGAGGATGAAGAGGATTGAGAATGAATCCCTCAATCTGTAGTGAAAACTTCCTCCTTTGTAAACAGAAACTCAATCTTAAATAAACAGTAAAATCCTAAACCCTTGTTTAAAAACTTTGTTTTAAAACACTTCTTAAAAATCTCTTGAAAAGAGATCAGCAATGGGGTATTTATACCCACTCAAGATCTCAACAAAAACACCCAAAACAAATGACAACAAAGCCCCCAGAAAACAGCTCAGAAAAATAGCCGTTGGGACCAACGGATCTATTGGCGGTCGACCGAAAATTCTCGCGGTCGACCGCGAGCCAGATCCCAAACTGAGAATCGAGCAGAGACAACGTCGGTCGACCGATGCGGTCGACCGATGGAAATTTCGAGCCTTCGGTCGACCGCGGCAGTCGACCGACAAACTCTCTGCTGCCTAGAGACGAATGAACACAGGGTCGGTCGAACGGTAGGGTCGACTGAGAACTGATAAATTCCAAAACTGATATTCTGATTTTAAAACCCTGTTTAAAAATATCAAATAAATTCCAAAAAATGTAAAACTTTGGGGAATGATTGTAGACATGATAATAAACATGCTACAATGACTGGTTTCCAAAAAGGACTTCCCAAATGAAAAATATCATCATTTTACAAAATAGTCCAAAACATGAAAATGTAAACACATGAATTTTGACATATAGGCTAAACCATGTTGTGAAACTTTGCACAATGATTTTGTAGACTTGAAGAAAGATATAAACTATTGTTATGAAGTCTATAAACAATGAATGTAGTATTTTATCAAAATACACATATAATGCACTAAAACATGATTTCATTGAACTAACTAAAATTGATATTGATGAAATCATATATATGCATATAAGTATGAAACAAAAATATATTTTCTAATTATATTTGATTGTTTCATAGTAAAACTTGAAAACTATCAAACCATAACATATATGTATATATATAACTATATATATACAAAACCAAAACGTGTATGTGTGTATATGATTGAGCTAAAAGTACTAATACATATAATATAAAATCTAAACTAGATTACCCAAGCTAGATCTTGATCTTCATTGTAGCTCAACTTGGTACACATGCGGATGAAGCTTGAACTTGATCTTTAACTTTGAATTGCAAGGCTTCAACCCGACATTCCGCCAACCTCCTTTGGATATGATCGTTGAACCGCAATCCATCCAACCTCCAACGACGTTGTTTGTCTATAATAAATAAGAAAACACAAATACTAGACAAACAATATTAGTGGTAAATTGTTTGTTAAACATCATCAAAACAAGAAGGCCAACACTGGTGACCCCTGGAACTCTGGTGCTCTCATCTTCTGGTACCTCTCCACCATACGGAGCCAAGCCTCCTGCTCTGTGGCTCTATCTGGGACTGCTAGAGTAATGGATGCAGGCATGATCTCTGGGGATCTCTCTCTGACAGGAACGGCGGGTATCCCCTGCTGCTGAGCTACCGGTAGTGGCGGTGTCCGTGGTGCTATATGAGTCGTCACCAGCTCCTCAATGGCTGTCATCTTGGCAATGAGAGGTGCCATAATATCCACCAAGTACTAAGGAGCCTGCTGCGGCTCGGGTGGTGCCTGCTGTAGCTCGGGTGGTGCTGACTACTGCTCAGGTAGAGCCTGCTGTGACTCTGCCTGTTCAGCTCTCCGAGTACGAGGTCTACCACGACCTGCCATCTCTCTCTCTCTGATGATAAGAAAAATAAAAGTTTATGAGTCAAAAATATATGTCTATAACTAGTGTATCACAATACAAATCTTTCATGACGTATAGTATTCACACAAATACTTTAAATTTATACAAAATAGTTGTCATAAAAAAATTCTCAAATTTTGAGGTATACGCATATATCGTCCTCACTCATACTAGGAAATCCTTACGGACTCTATACATGAATCCTAAGAAACTCTATCCTAGCTCCACGACTCGACACAGGATGATCCTAAGGATACTAGAACTAGAGCTCTGTTACCAACTGTGACGCCCCTGGGTTCACACAAGGATGCAGTCCAAGGTGAAACCAAGAATATCAAACCTGCCATGCACCACACCATGTAATAACATATTTCACCATCATAATTAACATCTCTCTAGTAGAGTCAACAACAGGTGTAGGTACAAAAAAAAGTAAAAGATAATACAAGTGATAACTGATGAAATGATAACAACCACATAGATATCTCACCATCCAACATACAGAAATACATAGTCAATGGCTGAAGTAGTTAAACTGGAGTTCTCAACAAGTCTTAATTACAAAATGTCGGAGTAAGGAAATAAGGCATACAGCCTTTACAACATCTAGAAAATAGTCCTCAAATGTCTAACAATAACTACAGTGGAGCCCCAAAATAATACATAGTTAGAATGGAAAGCTAAACACTAAAGTGTATCGTCATCAACCTGCGACTCTCCGGGCGCCTGGCTCATGACCTGAAAGGGGGAGAGACAACGAGCGTCAAAGCGCTAGCGAGCAACATCACAACCAACCCCAAGGGAGAGGGCTCATTGTATAAGAAAATACAGTTATCACAAAACATATATATATAATCAATCGTCCTAAGAATAAGGGGTTTTAGTACTTAGGGAATTTCAACACGAGCATAGGTACGTCGAGCGAAATAATCCAAACAAGGAAACCCTCATGTATATACCTTGTATCCCAAATTGAAATCCCTAAGTACCAAACCCAGAGTCTAATACATGAACAAAAAGGAAAAGAAAACAATCTCATCTCTACCAATAATCATAGTTATGTCAAAGTTACACAGTTAAAAAAAGTGTCGTACACAGCCTAGGTAGCTATCATGTCCAACTATATCAATATGTTATGCTCGAAGCCCAAATGTGTATGATGCTCAAGGTTTAGCCAAAAATGTCCAACACATGGACTAAATGTAATGCATGTCCAACACATGGACTGAATAAAATGTAGGTCCAACACATGGACTGAGGTGATAAGTATCCAACACATGGATTAATAATAATGTATGCTCAACACATGGGCTATGAACGAAGAGGCTTATTTATTACTAGTATATGAGGAAGGATATACACATCCCAATCTTGCACGTGTTTCGATGTGCGAGTCTAAATTTGTGTCAAAAGTCAAACCCCATGTGTAGATGAATCACTACCATCACAAACTAGTGGGAGATAAACGAGGTGATCTCTCGAACACGCGAAAAGGGCAACAAAAAGTCAACAGGCATAAAACTATGCGGCGGTCGACCGCAGAGGCCATGCCGGTCGACCACTCACAGAGTCGAGAATCACTGTGCTCAAAACTGAGCGGCGGTCGACCGCTGAGGTCATGCCGGTCGACCGCTCAAAGAGCAGAAACGTTCTGCTGAAAATGTCTCATCGCGGTCGACCGCCGCGTCCGTCGCGGTCGACCACGAAGCTGACAGAAGCCCAGTTTGGGTTTCTGTCGGCTTCAATTCGCAATTAAACTTGACGATTTCTACATTAATGAAAATCTAACATCTATACAAAGTCATAGAACAGAAGACAACGAATTTAAACATTTAAAATCTATTATCAAGATCCCAAACCTATATAAGCATGATTTAAATGTTTTTAAAAATAGTAAAAACAGGATTTACCTTTGATAAAATATTTTCAGATCTAAATCTCATTAATAAAAATTCGTTGGTGAGCTTTTAAAATCTGAAACACATGATTCTTACATCTCATGTCATAAAGATCTACTATATCTACATAAAATACGATTTAGGCCCAATAAAACCGGATTAAAACATAAATAAAGCATGAAAATACAAAAAGGGGAGAAGTTGGGTGAGATGTCACTCGCCTCTGATGAAGATAAAACCCTAGATCTGTAGGAGGATGATCCCTCTCACTGGATCCACCAAAAAAATCCGCTGAAAAACTCTTCAAAGATCCTCCCAAATCACCAAAGAATGAGAAACTAGGGTTTGAGGGGAGAGAGGGGGCTAGGGTTTCTGTTATCAGATGAAAAGAGGCTCTCTTGGGTTCATTAGGATATATACTAACCCCTAGACCCGACCCGAAACCCGTTATGACCCAAAACCCAGAAAACTCTCTGCCTGTTGGGCGGTCGACCGCCGCGCCCAGTGCGGTCGACCGCACAACAGGAAAAAGGTTTCCTGTGCGCGAGAACGATGTGCGGTCGACCGCCGCGTCTACTGCGGTCGACCGCTCAGATGAAAAATGTCAGTCTAGATCTATTTACAACATGATGCTCAAACCACTCAATTTCTCCCACATATAAACACTTGTTGGGTTCCCAAACACTGATGATCACATTCATCTAACATATACACGGTTATTTATCACAAAAGAATTATTTATCACTCGTAATTCAATATATTCATTATAAAATTTTCGGGGTTCTACAGATTCACATTATGAATAAATTGTTATCATCAAAATTATATCATGGGTACATGATATCTAATATTCTCCTCCTTTTTTATGATAACAAACAATTTATGCATATGTAAGTATATTTAAAAAAATAAAATATTAATAAACAAATATACTTACTCCCTCTGCATAAAAGCATATTAGAGTCTACAATTCATATTTTTGAGTCTATAAAACATAAATTCTGAAAACATTCTCCCCCTTTGTCATTAACAAAAAAGAAACATATATCTATTATAAACATATCATAATTTCCTCTTCATGAGCTAGTACTTCAAACAGATCATCCAGATTATGAACATAGTCCATAACCTCACCCATCCAAATAGGTAGGCAAAGACTTCCCATAAAAACTAAAATTTCCACAATGTTTATCACCATAATCTGTTTAAAATATATAGCACATGAATTAACTAACCAATCACCATAAAAACAACATAAAATGTAGTCATATAAGAAACATAGTAGCAACATAACACATATTACATATGTCTTAAAAACAAATAACTACGACATAGTTTGTGACAATCAAACTTAAACGTACCAAAATAAGACATAATTGTTTTGATAGCAAACATAAAGTTCATCCAAATACTAAATGATGCATTCATAGTCTTCTAAGATGAAGGTCCTGGAGGAGGTTGATTTCCTTGGAAATATGCATTTAGCTTCATATCCAAATTATCAAATTTCTTCATTAACTCCTCCTGATTACTGATGATGTAACTATTCTGGGAATAAAGAGCTCACTGACCAGTTTCTAACTCAAGGATGCATGCAGACAAGGTGTTATATTGCACATCCGAGAAGCAAGAGGGTTCTGAGTGCATTTGTGGGGGTTATTGACTAGATGAAGGGCCTACTTGAGTTGAGGATTATGGAATTTGTTGTTGAGGAGGTTGAGGTTCATCTTAAGGATTGTGATCATGAATTTCAAAATTTGTTAACTTCGTCCTAGTTAGGGCATTAGAATCGAAGAATTCAATGGAACGAACGACAGAATTTTCAGACTCAATATCAACATTAAATTTATCAAAGATTTTCGTTAAAAAGGCACCGTAAGGAAGAAATCCTTTTGGTATTGTCAGAAGATTATCAAAATAAACTTCAGCCCAATTAACTTGGATATTCCTCATTATAGCATATAATGCTTTTGCTAAGTCTAGGGAAATGAAATGGAAACTTCTAGTTTTTGGAAACAAGTTATAAGCTAAGATTCGGGCAATGAAACAAGGAATTGGACGAAGCTTATTTGAATTATTCAATGGTTTACTATAACCAGGAAGGAAAATATGATTGGATAGCAATTCTGAATTATTCATTCTGATTGATCTAAGAGACACTCATCGGAAAGGAATGTTAAAAAATTTTCCAATTGGCTTAGAAGTCAATTCAATTTCTACTCCTTTGACAAGAGTTCTAAGCTTTTCAGTTCCACTAATAGTTCCTACACGTTCTATATTAGTATAGAACAGTTGAACCAGAAAAGAATATGTGGGTTTTCTATTTTTAGCAGAGAATAATTCAAGCAACCTCACATTCTCAAAACATGATCCAAAATTCCATGGGATAAAATCATTAAATTTCACAAATCGTCCTGGAAGAACTTCAAATGTTGATATTTTCTTAAATTCTTCAAGTAAATCAAGACTTTTTAAATATATGATGATTTAATCATTAACATTGGTATGAACTTGTTTAGATTTCTTAGCCCTAGACATGATAAATCAGACAAGACTTAAAGCTAAGAACGATATAAGTTTAGAAGCTTACACAAAACTAATGAAACCCTAGAAGTAGTCGGCTATAAGCTGTTGTAGTCGACTACCAAATCTGACACAAGCTTGTAAACAAGGAAACTTGATGGAAATTTTTGAAATAAAGAGAAAAAAATGATGCCCTAACCTAGATTTTGTTCGGTTCAGAAGAGGGAACAGAGAGGAATCGGTTATGAGAAAAAGAAGATGGGTTTTGTTTTTATGATTTTTCTTTAGAATAAAAATTATAATTTGTATGGTTAGGATTAAATTGAGAACAAATGAATGGTGAAGATTTGCTCTTAAATATGTGGCTAGGATTGATAGGATTAAAATGAATGGTTGAGATGAATTTTACTTAAGTAAAACGGATATTGGGTTTAGGGTATAATGGGTTTAAATCTAATATGCTGAAAAAAACTAAGTTTGGAAAAATTTGAGGTTGTAGTCGACTACTAAGTAAATTAGTCGACTACACTGTAATTGACAGAACTTTGGATTTCAATTTAAACACAGATTAGTCGACTACTAAGAGAATTAGTCGACTACATTGTAATTGACAGAAAGTTGATTTTCAGATTTTTAACTCATAGTAGTCGACTACTAAGCAAATTAGTCGACTATACTAAAATTTACAGAACATCTTATATGCAATACTTGTGTATGTAGTCGACTATAGGTCAAATTAGTCGACTATTAAAGGTATGAATGCATATGTATTTATTTTAAAACTTTAATTTAAATCTTCAATTGAACATATACCTAATTCCCTTCTTAATTTAACATGAATTTCTTCTTTTAAGGGTTTTGTTAATATATCTGCTATTTGTTTATCAGTAGATATAAATTCTAATGAAATATCACCTTTAAGCACATGATCACGTAAGAAATGATGTCTAATATTAATATGTTTTGTACATGAATGTTGAATAGGATTTTTAGATAAATTGATTGCACTTGAATTGTCACACATTATGGATGATATGGGATAATTTATGTTATAATCAGATAATGTTTGTTTTATCCATAATACTTGAGCACATGCTAGACTTGCAGTAATATATTCTGCTTCAGTCGTTAATAATGATACTGAATTTTTCTTTTTACTAAACCAAGATACAAGTGAATGTCCTAAGAAATAATATGTTCCACTTGTACTTTTTCTATCGGATTTGCATCCGGCAAAATCAGCATCACTATAAGATAATAAATCAAATGTGCTATTCTTTGGATAAAACAACCAATAATTTATAGTATCTTTAAGATATCTAAAAAAAATTTCACAGCTTTACGGTGTGATTCTTTAGGATTAGATTGAAATCTAGCACATAAATATACACTAAACATAATATCAGGTCTACTAGCAGCAATGTAAAGAAATGATCCAATCATACCTCGATAGAGCTTTTGATCAACATTCTTACTATTTTTATCTTTGTCAAGTGATATAGTAATACACTAAACATAATATCAGGTCTACTAGCAGTAATGTAAAGAAATGATCTAATCATACCTCGATAGAGCTTTTGATCAACATTCTTACCATTTTCATCTTTGTTAAGTGATATAGTAGTACTCATTGGTGTTGGTTTGCTTATTGTATTTTCTATTCCAAAGCGTTTGAGTAACTCATTAGCATACTTGCTTTGATTGATGAATATTCCATCGTTTAATTGTTTGATTTGAAGTCCAAGGAAGAAATTGAGTTCACCCATGTGACTCATTTCAAATTCATCATGCATAGTCTTAGCAAACTCTTGACACAAATTGTTGTTAGTAAAACTAAAAATAATATCATCTACATATATTTAAATTAATAATATATCTTTATTTATTTTCTTAATAAATAATGTTGAATCAACCTTTCCTATTTCAAAACCTGAAGTTAAAAGAAAATTCTTTAATCTATCATACCAAGCACGAGATGCTTGTTTAAGACCATATAAGGCTTTCTTAATTTTAAAAACATGGTTTGAAAAACTTTCATATTCAAAACCGGGAGGTTGTTCTACAAAAACTTCTTCTTTTATAAAACCATTTAGAAAAGCACTTTTAACATCCATTTAAAAAAGTTTAAAATTCATAAAATATGCAAATGCAAGTAAAATTCTAATTGATTCTAAATAAGCAACTGGTATATAGGTTTCATCATAATCAATACATTCTTCTTGATTATAACCTTGTGCAACTAATTTTGCTTTGTTTCTAACAACTTGACCAATTTTATCTAATTTGTTTCTAAAAATCCATTTTGTTCCAATAATGGATTTATTTTGAGGTATGGGTATAAGATCCCAAACATTATTTCTAGTAAATTGGTTAAGTTCATCTTACATAGCAATTATCCAAAATTCATCAAGTAAGGCTTCTTTTATATTTTTAGGTTCAAAAGTTGAAATAAAAGCTATATGAGCAATCAAATTAAAATGAGATCTAGTAGTTACTTTATCAAAAATATTACCAATAATTAAATCATGTGGATGATTTTTAACTTCTACAAAATTCTTTGCTAGATCATTTTGTAAATTATCATCTTTTGAAGCATCTATCATTGGAGTATCATTTATAGTATCAACTAAATCATCATCATTATTGAAATAATTAGTGTTTTTGTACAAATTTCATCAAAAGAAATTTGCATTAATTCTTCAATTACTAAAGTTATTTTATTATATATTCTATAAGCTTTGCTATGGTTAGAATATCCAACAAATATTCCTTCATCAGATTTAGAATTAAATTTATGTAAGTTATCTTTTGTGTTTAAAATAAAACATTTACAACCAAAAACTTTAAAATAAGAGACTTTAGGAATTCTATCATAAAATAATTCATAAGATGTTTTCTTTAAAATAGGTCTTAATAAAACTTTGTTTAGAACATAACATGCTGTTAAAACAGCTTCTACCCAAAAATACTTTGGTAAATTACTATCACATAACATGGTTTTAGCACATTCTTGTAAAGTTCTATTTTTTCTTTCTACAACTCCATTTTGTGGAGCTGCTCTAGGAAAAGAAAAAGTATGTGAAATACCATGTTTATCACAAAAATTTGCAAATAATTCATTTTCAAATTCACCTCCATGGTCACTACGAATAGAAATAATAGAAAGTAATTTTTGATTTTGAATTCTTTTGCAAAATATAGAAAACTCATTAAAAGTATTATTTTTATGTTTAAGAAATATTACCCATGTAAATCTTGAATAATCATCAACAAGAACAAAAGCATATCTACTACCATTTAAAGATACTACTCTAGAAGGACCAAAAAGATAAATATGAATTAATTCTAATGGTCTACTTGTAGAAATTATATTTTTAGATTTGAAAGAAGATTTATGCATTTTTCCTTGTTGACATGCATCACAAAAATTATCTTTAAAAGAAAGTTTAGGTAAACCATTTACAGAATCATTCTTAGGAATCTTAGAAATATGTTTAAAGTTAACATGTCCAAAACGCTTATGCCATAAAATAGAATCATTAGAGGATACAAGAAGGCAATATTCATTAGAAATGTTATTCATAGATAACACATATATATTATTTTTTCTATGTCCTTTAAATAATATAGAAATTAAATCTATGTCATAAATTAAGCAAGATTCTTTTTCAAAAATAATTTTAAAACCTTTATCACAAAGTTGACTTATACTTAAAAAATTATGTTTAAGACCATCAACTAATAAAACATTATTAATAATAGGTTTGTTTGGATTACCAACAGTTCTAATACCAATGACCTTTCCTTTGTTGTTATGTCCAAAAGTAACAGTACCACCATCCTTGTTTTGAAAAGATGACAACAATTATATATTTCCAGTCATATGTTAGGAGCAATCGCTATCCAAAATCCACCTATCTTTCTTGGGTACCTGAAATGATAAACATCTATAAATTTGGTACCCATGCTATGTTGGGTCCATGAAATTAGCCTTTAGGAAACCAAACCCATGAAGAGTTTGATTTGCCTAAATAGTTAGTTGATAAACAAATATTTTTAATATAATCAGAAATATAAAAAAATTTATGTAATGAAGTTAATTCTTTAGGCACCCAAATAGAAAAGAATTTTGATTTCTTTTACCATATATCATTATTTATATTACAAGAAGGTTTTACAAAAATGGTTTTCTTAGATATATTTCTATTAACTTGAAAACCTAAACCTTTTGTCTTTTGAGATTTTTTGAAAAGATAGTATTTTATTAAGATTTTATTTACCTTTATTGAATTTACTAACATTTAAATATATATCATCATATTTTAATTTAATAGAAGAAATATCATCTAAACTATTAATGCGAATATTTAAATTATTACATTCTGATTTTAAATAAACATTCTCATTAGATAAACATTGATTTTCTTTAAGTAAGAAATAATTTTCTTCTTTCAAATTAATTACTTGAGAGTTAGAATTTGTAGATGAATTAAAATCTGAAATTTCTTCAAGTAATCTTTTATTTTCTCTTTCAAGAAAATTATGTGAAACCTTTAATCTCAAAAAAGTTTTATATAATTCATTAAAAGCATCTAAAAGTTTTTCATTGTCACTTACTTCATCTTGTACCATAAAGCACATATGAGCACTTTCCTTTTCTTCAATTTCTTCATCCGAAGATGAATCATCACTATCATCCCAAGTAACCGCCATGGCTTTCCTTTCTTGTTGTTTTGAATATTGTTAAAGTTGTTAAAATAATTTGATTCTTGCTTACTCTTTAATAATGGACAATCTTTCTTCATATGCCCTGGTTTATTACGCTTGAAACAAAGTAAGTTATTTGAATTTGAACTTTTTGATTTGTACTTACCTTGTTTTATGAATTTTTGAAATTTGCATGCAAACATGCTCATTTCTTCATCATCATCCGAATCTTCTTTATCGGAAGAATATTGAATGCAAGCACTTTCTTGTTCTTATTCTTTCTATCTTCAATTTGGATTTCATA
Organism: Asparagus kiusianus; assembly: GCA_022839385.1. Classification (NCBI taxonomy): domain Eukaryota; kingdom Viridiplantae; phylum Streptophyta; class Magnoliopsida; order Asparagales; family Asparagaceae; genus Asparagus; species Asparagus kiusianus. The sequence goes on from BQKN01022203.1 coordinate 44,585, forward strand.
AGCTATGAGATTTTCGATAAGATTCTCAACCGTAAGAATTAACAAATCATTTGCTTCTTCGATTGCGGTAACCTTCTTTTCCCATTGTGGAGTGAGTGATCGGAGTATTTTTCTTACCATCTCCACTTGAGTGTATGTTTTTCTAAAACCAATGAGAGAATTTGTAATGTTGGTGAATCTTGTGAACATTTCTCGAATTGTCTTATTTTCCTTCATCTTAAATAATTCGAATCTGTGTACAAGAATAGAAATTTTAGATTCTTTAACCTTATTTGTACCTTCATGAGTTACCTCGAGTGTGTGCCAAATATCGTATGTAGATGAGGCCGTTGACACCCTTTTAAACTCATTCTTGTCAAGTGCACAGAACAAAGTGTTCATTGCTTTAGAATCCAAATTTGCATTATTTCTTTGTGAAGTAGTCCATTCTGAAAATGGAGTTGATGGCTTCTCGTATCTTGTTTCCACAATGTTCCAAAGTTTGTAACCAATTGATTGAAGGTCAATCTTCATTCGGCACTTTCAATACTTATAGTTCAATCCATCGAACATTGGTGGACGATTTGTAGAATGACCTTCTTTGAATTGTGATAAATTTGTTGAAGTCATCTTTCACTTTGCTCTGATACCAAATGTAGGATCTGAAATAGATACACTAGAACACTAGAGGGGGGTGAATAGTATTCTTTTAAGATTTATGCAAAGCAGATTATAAATTGCAAAGAAAGAATGGCAACAATCTCAGAAAATCACAATCGCAAACAAGAGTTTTTATACTGGTTCCACCAATCCGGTGTACATCCGGTCCCAAGCAAATCCCGCTTGATAAAACATTGTACGATATGTTTTATCTTAGTAGTTAACTATTCTTTATTACAAAAAGTCTGGAAAACAAAAATCAAAGATCAGTAGTCGACTATAATTGTTAGTAGTCGACTACACTATAAAACAAACATTCTGTAAAATAAATTTCAAAGCTCAGTAATTGACTATAGTTGCTTGTAGTCGACTACTCTGTAAAATAGAAGTTCTGTATATCAAAATTCAAAGCGGAGTAGTCGACTATAATCCTTAGTAGTCGACTACTCTGTAGTTTTATAGAAGCTTATATTTTGAACTTAGACTTTAGTAGTCGACTACTATTCTAATTAGTCGACTACTAAGGGTAAAAATATTATGTATGAAATATTTTTAGACTCAATGATTAACTAAATACACTAATGGTTAACATAGGGGATTTTTATTGTTAACCAATACACTAAGCCTGTGTTAGTGTGTTCTAATTTCTATGTGTGTGTATAAGTGATCAAGACTTGTACAATATTTCTAAGTAAAGAAAAACATAAAAATTACATTGATGTATTTGTTCTTCATCTTCTTTACTTCATATTGCCTTGAACTCATCTTACACTTGTTCATATTTTATGTTGAAAACTATATTTAAATGTTAGTGCATTTGTATAACACACATGGTGATTCACATTATGAATAAATTGTTATCATCAAAATTATATCATGGGGACATGATATCCAACAGGTTGTACCAAATACTCGAAGGTGATCGATGTGTGTTTTCCGGGTTGGGCTGATGTGCCTATTCACCATTGTACGATCACATGGAAGCTTATCCGAAAATAGGAAGATAAAACATATTACCGCAGGATGGAGCATATCCAAAAATAGGGAGATAAAACCTATTTATTGTAAGGACGATTGAGTAAGGGAGTTGAACCCACATGTAAATGTGAGTGCCTTACAAAAGTATTATTATTTCATGTAGTCGGAATAGGGAGATAAAACCTATTGTCGCAAAGTGATTGAGTAAGAACCTTACAAAAGTATCGCTATGGTACATGGAGATGCACACACACACACACACACACACACACACACACACACACACACACAC